>CM042748.1:30178308-30193181 GCA_022496165.2 Catalaphyllia jardinei | reverse complement strand
ATGGATTTAGACATAAACTTAGCTAACCTTTTATGTGTATTGTATTCTATTCATAGGAAAAAGTAAAATTGGTAGTGTTTCATGTCAAATCCCTGGCATACTAACTTGAAGAAAAATAGAGAAACTGTGAAGTAGAACCCTGGCTTACAGGATATCCACATGTATGTATTTATGACTATTTAGGGGGCCATGGGGACTTTTTAAGATTGAGCAACTGTAGATTTAATGTGACATTTTATTGCTATTTAGTTTGGTAGTACACAACTTGTGTGCAGCACTCATCAGATAAAATTGTCAAATGCGAATTTACCGGTACATTATTACACTGGTTTAAAATACACATATAATGATTGGAAATATGATAGCTACAGTACGTGAATGCTTTTACAAAACAACAGAAAGTTGGCGATTAGAGATAAACGCTGTTACTTTTGTGTGATGTCTATTTGAAGTTACTGGTTCATTCTGTTTGTTTAGGGAGGTTAACTCAGGTTTACAAAGGTACTTCTTCCAGAGGCAAAGGGTAAATTGATTTGAAGCAGGGTTATGTATGGGGCAGCTTGTTTTAAAATCTTTCAAGTGACTTTGAACTTTGACTTATGATCAAAGTCACTTGGAGGCTGTCCCATGTAACCCTGCTTTAAGTTGATGTAACCTGTACCTCTGGGAGAAGTATTTTATTTCTAAACCTGAATTAGCCCTCTGAGCAAACAGAATGAACTGAAAACTTCACGTACAGCTGTAGACATCCAAACAAATAAAGCTTCTCTTGCTTCTTCTCTACTGTCTTATCTTTGAAGCTTCTCTTCTGTTACAGCTTTTCTTGTAACGTTGCCAACCTCAATTGACTACATGGATGTTTCTGTAGACCTTGCATGTCTGTTTTCATATTTACCTATTTTTATTTATCTGTAGTTTTTGGTGTGTAATTCTTTTAATGTGTATTTTCTTTTTCTCTCACTGGTTATCCTTGCCAGCCTTGATTAGCACTGCTACCTGCTGAGCCATGGGATTAAGGCTTAATTGAGAAGTACCTAATCAATATTGGTGTTGTACATGTATTTCAATAGCAACAGAATTAATTTATAATTTCCAGCTTTCATAAAAAAGTGTTCGTATTACCAATGGTTACATGTGTGTAAAATTTTATCTGATGAGTGCTCCACACAAATTGTGTAGTACGAAACTAAATAGTAATAAAATGCCAAGTCAAATCTACATTTGATCAGTTAAAATATATTATTCATTATGACAGTGGCTTATTTTTGTTTCCATGCATGCATGTCACAACTTGTGGTTGTCTTCTCAAGACACTGTTTTTAAACTATGGTATAATTTATCATGTAGGCAATGATTGGAATGATGTCTCAAGGCATTTTTATTGTGATAGCTAATGTATCTCTTCTCTCTTCTTTTCAGCTGAGGACACCAACAGAAAAGCTGTTTAAGGACAAGCAACTTAAATACTGTTAATAATGAAAGTAAAGGAACTACAGCTGTACATGCATTTTGCACTATTACCATCTTGAGAAGTTAAGTTCACATATACTGGAAAACATGCAATCTTTCAAAATCTTTAACAGATTTTTGTCTGTTCATTGTTTCTCTCCAAAAGAGATACTTCTGAGTTGTTTATTTTTGTTTCACGTGCAGATTGAAGTAGATTTTGAACTCCACATGTTAAGGGGAAACAGGCAACTTACATGCTTGTAGCTCTTTCAGCTATTTTTTTAATAACTATGCAATTTTCAGCAGTTTTGTATGTAAGCATGCATGATATTCCATTTTGAGGGAACTGATTTTAAAGACTCATGTGCACCCTGAATGCATGTGTGTCGAATGTTGATTTAGCACATAGGGAAAATCTAAGAAGTGCTTCCTACACCGTAGTATGAGAGTGGCATAAAATATTATAGTATTTTTTTCTTCCAGTTTAAGTGTATAAACAGTTGAACTGTTTTGAAGGAAAAGAATGTGTAAAGCATGCAGTTGGGTGAACATGCATGATTGCAAGGCAAGCTGTAATTAATGGTGTTTTATAATGGAGATACTGCATGACCTTTTTAAAAAAATGATGTAAGAATGGTTGAAGAAATTTTCTTTGATTGCCCAAAGACATTAACTTAGGTACAAGTCAAAACTTTCTGAAGTTATACAGGATGGGTATTTGAAAATTGTTGTATATAAATTGTTTTTAAAAGGGTAATAAACCTTTTGTGGACAACTGCTGATGTTTTGTGCAAACAATTATGTAAATGTTATAGTTTGGGGTGAATTGTAAGGTGTGTTCTGAGAACACAACTAAAGGTGTGCTTTGCTACACATCAAGAAGTGTAACAAAACACATCTTTTTGCAAAACACACCTGAAAGTGTGTGAAATTTAGGACAAGCATGAAACACAACTTAAGGTGTGTCTTGGGAACACACCAAGGTGTGTTCGGGTAACACATAAAAAGGTGTGTATAAATACACAACTCTAAGTGTGTTGTTTTGAGGACAAAAAAAGGTGTGTTGCAGTAACACACCTTATTAAAGAGTGTACAGTCTAGTAAAGCTTAAATGATCTCGGTAAAATTTAATTGAAGCACACATGCGTTCTAAACTTTAGCGTGTGTAAAACGCGTGACGTTAGGGAGGTTTCTCGGAAATCGCGGAACCTCGGTTTTATTTAAATCACGAGCCAGTAGACCTACTATTCTTTGTCGGCAAGTGTGATCACAAGCACAGTTAATCAAAATGTTTTAATTTTAAGTTATTACTCTCGTAAAATAGCTAGAACATCGTCGTTATAAATAATCTGCGATACGAGTACAAATTCACAAAGATATTTTATGAAATAACTGAGCTCCTACGCGCGCTCGCATTGGTCGATAGGTGTGTTTAGATGAGAGTATGTAAACGCGGTTGTGACGTTTTAGATTTGCGCGTATTTTAGAAATTATTTTATGAAAGCAACAGAGCACTTTTTCCCTGTTTACATAGCCTCATCTAAACACTCGGAGGTTTGAGAATTCTCGAAAGTTATGCAAACCCTCGACTACATCTCAGGTTTGCATAGCTGCCTCGAATTCTTCCAACCCTCCGAGTGTTTCGATGAGGCTATGCGGTAAACACGGAAAAAGTGCCTTATTGTTTAAAAAAAATAAGCAATTCAAGATCCTTTGATGGACGGGTATTACCAAAGACATTTAACTTTTGATCAGTGCTCACATTTGATAAAGATTGTACTTCTTCTTGGGATCGATTTGTCGTTGTCTGTTTTCTAGAGAAGACGACAACTTCAATGACAAAGTAAACTCACAGTTGCATCGTAATCAACCGGTGACTTAAGTGCTATCTTCATTGTCAACAACATTAGATATATCCTAACCAGAAAGGAGTTCATAAAGCTCTAGCGGTCAAGGCCTGCCTGCCGGCTCGCTGTTCTTGAAAGCTGCGACACGCATAATTCTCATTCAGTTTGCAGCTCACCTTTTACACAATTACTGTACAGCTTAGAGGAACACTCCACTAGCAAACTGGTACTGAAGAGATTGAAATGTCTTGATGCAGGTTAGCAGTTTCATACGAAACTTGTCTCCCAAACTACATCCTAATAAAGCTAAATTGGTCTCGAAAAAATTTGAAGCACGCATGCGCTCTAAACTTTTGCGTGTGTCAATCGTGTGTCGTTAAGGAGGTTTCTCGGAAATCGAGGAACCTCGTAAAATAGCTAAAAGAAATAACCTGCGATGCGAATACTCATTTACAAAGATATTGTATAATAAGTTATTCAGCACAGTGGGAAACCTGCCAGACAGTTGGCCAGCCGCGCGTGACACTCCATCTTTCGTCGATCAATTCATTTGGCTACAGCAGTTGAATGATTCAGTAATCTCTTATTAGATGTCAACTCGCCCACAGGTTCGTCAAAATAATGCAGAACTCGAAAAAATAAACGCTGGTACACCAAACGATCTAACTACGTATATCCCCGGGGGGCCACGCCAGGGGCCACGCATATGAAAGGGGTGGGGATGGTCGTCGGAACCTCTAAAGGAGTTCGTTCTGGGCGTGGCCCAAGCTTTTATTGACTTCTAAAAGACACCATGTTAAAACGCAGACAAATATATATGAGAACTTCACGGCTAAATATAATAGCGTTTTCCCTAGAACACACTAAGTGAGACCAAACTCCGAAATTTACACCCCTAAGCGAGACGACCAGCATCCCCGCCCCTTTCAGGCGCAAGTCCCCACCC
Source organism: Catalaphyllia jardinei (assembly GCA_022496165.2). Taxonomy (NCBI): domain Eukaryota; kingdom Metazoa; phylum Cnidaria; class Anthozoa; order Scleractinia; family Caryophylliidae; genus Catalaphyllia; species Catalaphyllia jardinei. The sequence continues at coordinate 30,188,939 of CM042748.1, read as the reverse complement.
CCTCCCCCCAAACCCGGGTGTATATCTTGCACTTGGCTATCGCAGTTTTTGGGAGAAAAAATTTCAAGTTGTACGGGAGGATGATGGGACAAAGGAGAGCCATCCTTGAATGGTATCGCGGATAGACGAAACCTCCTGTTTGAAACATGGCACGAAGAAGCAGACTTCGACATCATAACGCAATGGAGAGCTTTTTGTTTTAACGCAACGCCGCCATCACTATTTCCGCCCCTTTATAAAGGGAAGTGCTTTCCGTTTAACCAAAAATGCCCGAACTTTTGAGACGGGGGCGGCAAATAGTAAGGAAATTGCCATCTAAAGTTGTTTTAAAATCCTACAGTTGTTCAGTTTCTGACTGATGCGAATCGTTCGACCGAAAACTTAATTCCTGAAATTTTGGGAGGAAAATCAAGTGGAGCGGAAATTCCCGGAAAGAAATTTTCAAACATTCGGGTAGATCTCGGATGGTTGTTCTCTTTTCCGGAATTTTAAGCAACTCTTTTCTACTAGTCACTGGAAATTTCCGAAAATTCAAACTAGAATAATTGTTTTGGTCATATGGAAACCGCCCCCGGGCTTCCCTCCTTCCCATCATCTGGCGGGAAGGAGTCTGGAGAAGGGGCGCGAAGAAAGTGATCCTGCCTTGATCTCTGAACAAACTGCAACTGAGACCACAAGGGGGATCACTTTCCCGCAGCTTCGCCGCTCACCCGCTGCTGTCCCTAAATGTGAGCCTTCTCGCGGGCTAGGTTGAGTAAGTGGGTCTTCGCTGAAACGATTTTCTTCTGCTTTCCTCCCTCTGCAAAAGTCAATACTACTGGCTAGAAGTCTTAGAAGCTCGACATGGTATTTGCATTCAGATCTTATTAATCTGCTTGAACAAAAATCAGCGAAAAAGAATTGTCTGTAAAATCGTCAGTAATAAAGAACTTTACTCGTTTTGTTACAAACTCAACAAGCAATTACAACAAGTACTTGTAGCAATACATGTTAAATCCTTCAAAAGTTTGGTTTAGAAAAGAATAGGTTTAGCATCAGAATCTTTCCTGAGAAACCAGATCTCGTTATGGCGGTTTTCCAATTTAAAAGGGCTATCGTAGCCAGCATAGAAAAACACATCCTTTCTGAACGTGTCACCAAGCCCATCTTTAACAAGGTCCTCGCCTAATTCTTCGGAGTACTTCTGAATTTTGGTAATGTTCGAGAAACCCCCATACACTTTCACGTAGGCAGTGAATGCTGGTAAACTTGAGATAAAAACATCTTTGTTAGTGGGGGCTGCTGGGTCAGCTTGATCCTCAAAAGGAACGAAAAAGTTGATGGTGAAGTTGTTTTTGCAGAAGGGACCCTGTCCTGGCTCAATTTCCACTGCAACTGGCGCGGTCATGGGGATTTCCATCTTCTTCACGTTCTCACCTTGAATGTAGTCGAACAGGCGCATAAAACCCATTCTAACTGCTTCGTCATATTGATAACCTGGAAAAACAAGGCATGCAGTGAAGGTTAATTGGAATGCGTTTAAAACGTTCTCTGAAAGAAAAAATATTTATTATCCGGGTCCTTCCTGGTGTAAGAACTTGGAACAGTATTCCTCAAAGTATCCGAATACTCCCTATACATAAATTTAAAGTTTGGAACTGGAGGATACTTATGTTGGCAAACCTACTTTCGTTAATAAATTAAGCAAGATGAATGTATAATAGGCTTGTAATTCTGTAATTTTGCAACCTATTGTAATAACTCTAGTTCTATCTTCTATCTTCCTTTTTCTTTTTCTTTCCTTTCCTTTCCCTTCTTTTCTTAATCTTCGCCTATTGAATTACTTTATGTTCAAGTGTCCCCTGCCCGCCTCGACTAGCTGAGCTATATGCGAGCAGAAGAAGTTGCTATGTATACTTCTGTAAGAGAATTAAAAAACTGTATTGTAACAGGAGCCATAATCAGGGACGGAGACCGTAAGCGCACGCCATTTCTAGGATTGGGGTTGCCTCCAGGATATGGGACAATTTTTCTATTTTTAGAACAAATTGCGCCATCGCCTGCGGCACACGCGCGTACATTGCTGCGAGGATTTTCGCGGATGTCGCGCAGGGGAAATGGCGTCCGAAATTTCCGAAATCATATATGCTTTTGGCCCACAACTCAACGCCTTCATGGCGGTTGGAATTTTGCTTAAGTATTTTTGCAGTAAGTTGCTCCAGTTTGAGTGAACGCAGTGCCGGATTAAGGAATGTCCCGCTTTATATCGCTGACCAAGTTGCGTTCCGCTGCTCCTTTTACAAGAACTTCACATTACTCCAATCTAAATTTCACATATGAAGATTATGTTTAGGCCCAATAAGTGACAATAGGTTTATGTCTGTAGATGCTGCTTAGTTTTGTAGGTGTAAAAATCCAATAAATTGTCTGTTGTTGATGAATAAGAGGGCTCGCTGATGCGTGTTTTGCACAGCTAGTAAAACATGACAAATTGGACTTCGCACTTTGGTGTGAAAACGTACATCGAACTCATATAATATCTCTGGTTTTTTAATATGTTTAAGGTTGATAAATGTTTGAGAACATAAAAGCTTGGCTTAAAATAATCAGAAAAGTTACGATGACGCTTTTAATCAACTCGAATAAAGATTTCGATTTTGTCGATTGAGTCAAAACTCCTTGTCTGTTTTATTTTCGCAGTGTAAAGTATCACTATGTGAAAGCAACACACATGACGTTAGTAGCCTTTTGGCGGACATTGTTAAAAATTGTTGTAGCATCTCAGCACAAAAGCTAGACAACGAAAAAAATCTTTGTCACGATTTGTTGACAAGTGAAAACACGGACTTGGGTTTGAAAGTGCACGCGCTGCACTGTGCAAATGAGCTACTCGTGCGCGTCAGACTTGCCTTTAAAAAACTTTTGCAAACGCGCCAAACGAGCAGAAACAACAAGAAACTAGCAAAAACAGGCTTTGGTTATGACAAAGCATCGTTTGGGAAACTAACAAATTAACTTCATACCGGAGTAAAGAGTTTTCCTTCAGAACTTTTCTCTACAGAACAAACACAAAAGTTTACGCTTATAACCTTTTTTATTCTTTCACAGCGCGAAATTAAAGAAATTCTCTACCCTGAAAAGCACATCTTTTCTATTAAATCAGAGCATAAAAGTACATAGAAGAGCGGTGGTTCTTCTTCTCTGCCTTATTCCCTGCCATCGCTGTGAAACATCGGCAAGAGAATCTCGCAACCCTCACCATTTGATCACGCAACGTGACAAAATCCGCGCGAGAGCCCAAGCGTGGATCAGCGCGGATATACGACGTCAGGATGGCGCAATTTGTTCTAAAAATAGAAAAATTGTCCCATATCATGGGTCCGCGCGGACACTAAGACTTACGGTCTCCGTCCCTGATTATGGCTCCTGATTGCAAATATTGTAAATTGTAGTTGTAATTGTAAGGCCGTTACATGAATCAAAAGCATATCGAAATGCCTTTCCGCGACTTGTCACAGTACTTCTCTTTCTATCTATATGTTTCAATCAATTTAAAGCTTTTAACCCTTCGAAATTTTTACTCGTTACTGGTTCCCTCGTTACTCCGTTACTCGTTGCTGCATTACTCTGTTTTCGACTCGTTAGCAACAACCGACTAAGCTGTGCGTTTTGTCTAGCTAGATATAACGCGGGGAAGAGTAAATCGCTGAAACAAAAAGAGAGTAATACTGTCTTACCTGCTACCACCGTTGACACCCACTTGTAGGGCGTTGGATAAAAACGGACTTCATATTTGTCCGTCTTATTGATAGTTTTAAAGTGCGGGCATTCAATTCCGTTGCAGAAATTAGGTTCTTTTGTGGTTGGTTTGGTTTCAGTTGGTTTGGTTGGTTTGGCTTCAGCAAAAGCCAAAGCCAGAAGTGCTACAACGGCGAGTGTGATCTGCATCTGAAAACAATACAAACAAGGTCAGTCGGACGGAGGCCGTAGACACGCTGTTCTCTTCGCAAGCGGCTTAGGTATGGACTCAGATTGTTGATTCAATAGCGTGCTTTAAAGGACTAAACAAAGTCTACAAAACGTTCGTTGCATAACATCAAAACTCCTACTGAATCAACAGTGTCATAATGCAACCTTGGTTTACGTAGACTACGAGTAGTCTATTTTTGCTCAGACATCCGCGAGGGAAGAAACGCGAACTTACTTCTCCTTGGCGTTCTACCCGGCTGCGTACTTTCGAGCAAAAGAGAAACTGTTCGCAGTCAAGAGCTTTTGTCGCTCAAACATGCGCCGCCCAAAATGCATTCAGGATGAATATTACATAACTGCATGATACAACCAAGCCAGCGAATCGTGCGAGTCACAGTGCGAGCCAGGGTGCGAGCCATGCGAGCGTGTCTAATGTGTGCGAGCCAACGAGTCGTGCGAGTCACAGTGCGACCCATGCGAGTCACACAACCCAGAGTGCGAGCCATGCGAGTCTGCCTTAATGTGTGCAAGCCAGCGAGTCGTGCGAGTCACAATGCGAAGCCAGGGTGCGAGCTATGCGAGTCTATCTAATGTGTGCTAGCCAGCGAGTCGTGCGAGTCACAGTGCGAGCCATGCGGGCCGCGGTTTCAACATGAAAAAATATTAAACAACGAATAAAATAACGCTGTATTTTAATAGATACATGATGCGAGTTACACTAGCGACATGTAGAGACGGTTTTAATTTCCTAAATTATTCTGAACGTGAATATATTCAAGTGTGCAACTAAATTTATTGCGTGTTATTTATTAGCTTCGCTAGTTTTTGAAAAAAGGGAAAATTTTAGAGAAAACGTCCGTCGAAAAAATGTGTTGATAGTAAAACGATTCATCCCATTGACAAGAGGTTCACACAAAATCAAGGCTCTACAGATTACATAACATAAGACTATCGAAGTCACGCATTCTTGGAGAAAGAGACATTAATACTTGTTAGTCTTTGATCTTGTTATTGTTGCTGCTGCTCACAGCTCGTTTGCAATTTCCTTACATTTTTTTAAAATTACAGTAGAATCTCGAATTTTGAGAGCCCTCAATTTCTTTAAACCTTCTTTAATTTATTCGAAGCATTTTTTTGTGCCATTAACATAAGCCAGTCCAAATAGATAGGACAAATGTACCCTCGACCCTATATATTTCGAACCACTTTTCGTTTCTCTGTATAAACCTCTTTGGTTCTCAGCTGTAACGTAGCAAGGCTGGAATGGGGTTTATACACTATTGACCTGGAGACACTGGGTTTGAAAAACAATCAAATTATAGTGGTAGATGGAGTAGTACAGTACGATAAATGTTTGCATAGCTCGCTGGCTCGCTGACCCTATACTCGCACACTGGACTCACGGTGTTGCCCTGCGGAGCGACGTAGGTTTTAGTACTACATAATAGACCGAGGTTTCATTAGGGAGGTCTGAGCATCCCGTTAATGCCAATTGCACAAATTAACTAACAGTTATCACACTCGATGTTTTTACCCTAAATGTTTTACCCAGTTAAAAACGATCCCGTTGATTTTTATCCAAATATCCTGTATGCCGAAAAAAAAACCCAATAACACCTCTAGATTGGCACGATCATCCTGAAACAGTACAATCAGGAAATACAGTGTCACGCAACCGACACACAAAAATCTCACATCTCGTTGAATCTGAAATGCCATTGCAATAAATTTGTTCTCTTTCATAGTTCATTATTCTAAATTTGCTCACAGCACATCCTCCCGTGCTCATTTTGACTTTCCTCCCCTTCTACGGCCTGCCACGCACTATGCGAGGTTTGCAGATTTATAGTTTTAATCGAAATACACTTTCTGCATGACTTATTGCAAAATTATAGAAACATTCAAGTATGCATGAGCGTATACATTGTAATAGTCAACAAAGAACTCTTTTACATTTGAAATTCCAATTTCACTCCTCGAAGATTCAATTAAACCATCTTACCTTGTTGGACAGTTGTCAACCGGAATGATACGCTATCCGTCTAACTTGTTCTCCGCTCTTATCGTGAGTGAGTCCCGGCTTAGTTGTTCCAGGGGTTATAATTATTGCATGTTTCGTAATGTGTCATGTGATTTCAAACCTATCCTGAAAACGTGACTTCACCCGTGGCGGTAAGTTCGTTCGTGACCAACCGCACGTGGTTTGGAATTGAAGGCAATATTTCGTTGCATGTTGTGAACGTCTTCGTGAAAGTGTACAGACTATTAAGTCCGTTTGTAAATTTTACGCCGCAAAGAAAAAAGAAAACTGTGATCCACGATATGTAAAAGCTATGACATAAGTCCCGAGAAAATTAAGAATGGAAATGGATCAGGAACGCTCGGAACAAGCCCAGAATATCTTTAACGTCCTGTCTCAGGCCTTCCTAAAGGGAAGGGTAGAAAAGCTGTCAAATTATGAGTCGGCATTATCTCCATCGACACGCTTTTTACAGAAAGTCTAGCTATCTAAGTAAATTCCAGTCCTCGACATCAATGAGTCACGTTTTTGGTGGAAAGTTTGATTAATTCACTCGTGTTTACCTGGTTGTATTCTTGGGTTGCACGTGACGTCATCATTGTCTAAAATCCAAAACTAAAGAGCCACCAAATTCATTACCTGCATCAGGCATGAGATGGAGTAAATTTATATCTGTAAACAACTTTTCAGCTCAATATCTTGCTTCGTCTAAAAACAGGCACATTTTAAATTTCAGAGTTATGGTGGTGCGTGACATAAAACTATGAAGGCGTTTGTTGAAAAATATATACTTATCTCGGGATTTTGAGCCTTTTTAGAATTTAAAGTAATAGGAAAAGTGCCTATATAAATGTTTGCTTGATCAGTTCAGATAATTGATGGCCTGGATAGCGAAAATAAGTTCCAGATGTTTACGCTATTTTCCGGCCGCCATGTTGGTGTTCCTTGGAGGTACACCAACATGGCGGCGCCGAATATTTGAAGTTTCAGAAAACGTACAGACCTAAAACCTGGAGGAGTGCCTTATTTATTCATCTCCTATAACATTATACTTTCTTGACTTTATACACTGAGGCGTTTTCGAATTATTTTCTAATTGCGTGACAGTGCAACCCAAGAATATTTGGATCAGTCATTAGCTCTTTAGATATCTGAGAACCCGCAAGCGGATGCGGAGAATATTGGGAACAGTAACCCCATGATCATGAATCTCATTTTGTTAACGTCACGTTCTAATCACCTAATATTCATTCGCTACACAAAAACAGTAACGACAACTATGACTACCAAGAACTTAGACTGCGAACAGTCTCTCTTATGCTACAAATCCGTGAGGAAGAACGCAAAACAAGTACAGTGAGGGTGCGAGCGCGACAGCGGGCGTGACTAGCAATCCGCATGTCACGCTAGCTGACACGCTGGCACGCTCACTTGGTTCGTCCTTTCCCACGGACTTTTGAGCAAAAGAGACTGCTCGCAGCATACTAATTGACCTTGCTGTCTATGATATGTTAAGGTGCATGAGCTGTTCAGCTGATGGTATAAAGTTTTTCTTCGCGAAATCCTGCTTTTAGTCTATCGAGATCACGCTTCTAGCTAGCTCGTGCTTTCAAAACCTTGCGTTTTTGAGCGACCGGATTAACATTAATAGAAAAAAGTAACTTCAAAATAATACGCCTTGAAATCTGCGAAATAACAGCGGTTTTACTGGTTGTGCCAGTAATACGGTAGTAAAGGCGCGCCCTTGCGCGCCTTGTTGATCCGTCCCTGTACCACCTTCCTATATTTCCTTATTATTGACTAACAAGTATACAATGTGTACTTGCGGCCGGGACTTGCGGGACTACTTTACGCTATGTCTCTTCAGGTTTTGCCCTGAGCTCTATCCTTTGTTATCACCGGGTTTTCTCATGCCTGGCGCTCGCAATTGAGTCTGGTACTGGTGTTTTGAGCTCCGTGGAACCTTCTGTTCTGCAGGCAGATAAGTGTTGGCTGTGTGATAATTATGGGTTCCTGGTAAAATTAATTCAAGCAATCGGAATCGTACTTGTCGTAAAGATGAAAGGGATCGTTGTTATATCCTTAGGTCGATTACTCACTACGCTTACGCTTCTCGAATCTTAGTAATGGCCGTTTGATAGAGTAAGCTGTAAGCTTGGGTTATTGCGAATAAAACGGTCACAAGCATTTTGATTTGCTATTTTGGAATCGTTATGGCTAAATGTTAGATCAACACACTCGTCATTGGGTTGTCCCTCCTCTGGGTTCCAAGCCTTGTACCCATTTATCCCCCACTTCTGAAATTAATCTAGCCATTCCAGCGTTCACGAACAGTAAATGTTTTATTACAAAAACTATGCACAATTTTGAATGAGAATAATACTAACGATTTAAAACGAGCAAATTAAGGCATGCATGTTAACTACTCTGTTCTGGCCTGCTTATGACGAACTAAAACTGAATAGTCTGAGGGTGTTCAAAGCGTTGTCAAGAAAACTAGGTCCGCAGTGCGTACATGCTGAGCTTACAAGTTATACTTGTAATGCTAAAACTGAATTATCTTGAAAAAATGTACGACACTAGGATTTTCAGGTTAAAATTAGTCTGCACGTGGCACGACATAACGATAAGCTGTTTCATGTGATATTAAGAAAAATCATTCATGCTCAGGGCATACAAAAATGGTTTATAGTTTACAAGGTCTCGATTTCTCCCTTCATTGGGGTTTGCTTTTTGCTTATGAGCCATATTTCGTTGTGTCGGTTATAGAACTTTACGGGCCCGTCATAACCAGCTGAATAAATTACATCGGTACGGTAATCCTCCTCGCCCAGGCCATCCCTCTTCAGATATCCCACTAGCTTTTTGTACTCTTCTTCAACCATCGTCATGTCTGAAAAGCCTCCATACGCTCTGACATAGGCACAAAATGGCTGGAAGACAGTCAGCTGGACACTTGGGTCTGACGGAGCAGGGGCATCTTTCTGATGTTTGAAAGGGACGAAGAAGCTCATGGTGAAGTTGTTCTTACAGAAGGAGTCGGACTCTGGGACTGGCTGGATTTGCATTGCTACTGGCACTGTCATCTATATCTTCATTTTCTTCGCGTTCTTACCACTGATGTATCGGAAAAGCCGCCAGAAAGCACTTCTTCTGGAGTCTTTGCCTAGTAACCAGACAAAACAAATACATGATTTCATTAATGAAAATAATCGCACTATCTGAGGGGTTTTACATGCACTTGGATCGAAGTGAACTGATGTTCCCTTGATATAAGTGATATAGGTAAATGCGCCCACCCCCCCCCCCTACCCCGTAACCCTACACCCGACGAGGCTACATTTTTGGAGCTGTTTGCTCCGAAATATAACCATGGTTTGAGGGAACAACAGTGCATAAACATAAGCGCATTGACCTACTTTAACCAGCTTTTCATACTACGGATTGAAAAGGATAGGATTATTCTAGTTAGATACGCAAATTGCAGGGGAGGGTGAATGATCAGTCGCTTAGTGCAGTTTACTCGAGATAAATTCGTCATTAAAAATCTTCTATTTCTATTCTGTTTCTGATAAAGGAGCTAAAATACTCTTTTTCGTCCTTCATCCTTTTTTAAATCCAAAAATTGGCAGTACTTCAATAATTTTTAGAGGCTTACCTGTAAAAGCTGTGGAGACCCAGCGATACCGCTCAGGATAACATCGTAAAGTGTAGTCGGTCGTGGTCAGATTTACTTCATAGAAGTCTGGGCAGTCGTTTTTGTTACAGAATGCTGGAGACGATTTGTTAGCGGATGTTTCAGAAGAGGGTTCGGGGGATTCTGCTCCTGGTCTGTTAACTGGAAACTTGGCCAGCATATTTTTTGCTATTGAAGAAAAAGCAAGATATTTGGATGACAGTTTACTAACCATCTTTCCAAAGTACTCGCCGAACGTTGACTGGGCTTTTTTTTCTGGAAGAGGAGCCGGCCTTTGCGTTTTACTAACGAGCCAGATTTCGTTGTGTTGCTTTGGGCCCCTGGGGTCATTATACCCAGCAGAATAGATCACATCGGTACGGAAGTCATCACCAAGACCATTCGTCCTCAGATCTTCCACGAGGGCGTTGTAGTTTTCTTCAATGATCGTGATGTTAGAGCGACTTCTGTACACCCTGACATAGGCACAAAACGGCTGCACGTCTGTCAGCTGGACATCTTCAGCTGAAGGAGCAGGGGCATCTTTCTGATGTTTGAACGGGATGAAGAAGCTCATGGTGTAGTCGTTCTTGCTGAAGGATTCGGATTCCGTGTCTGGCTGGATTTGCATTGTTACCGGCACTGTCATCTTAATCCTCATATCTTCTTCGTTGTTATTTTGAATGTAACTAAAAAGTCGCCAGAACGCGGTTTCGCCACCTTGTTTGTAGTTGCTGCCTATAAAAAAGATGACAGGGAAAAATGACTTCAAAGACAAACATATTATGTTAAATAACAATGGTTTTTCACCAGCGATACCGTAAATGGGCGTAAAAGCAAGCTCACGCGCTCACTGCCCATTTTCGTCCCTAGGGTACCCATTCTGCGGGTCACCTGACAACATTTTAATACGAGTAGCACTGGGGACGACAATGTTCCGTGTCCAAAGGCTACCAGTTGTGTTCTCGATAAGTGATTACACGTAGT
>CM042748.1:30160620-30177908 GCA_022496165.2 Catalaphyllia jardinei | reverse complement strand
AATGTTTGTTGCCGATTACGTAACTTATTACGCATTCAACTACAGAATGCCGGCCGGCAGATTGCTTAGATGGCATAGGTCCACATACTCTGGAATTATTACCAGAGCGTCCTCAACTTCAGTACTTCGGCAATGAGTGCTTAAGGCCGATGGTGAAACAAACTTTTGACTCACCTTGAGTGACGTTCGCTTCTTTCTTTCTCACCGACACTGGTGTATGAAGACTTTGAACTGCACACAAACGTGTACGGTCTGCAGATTTATAACAAAAAGTCACGTGACACTTCCCAGGAGAATTCCAGTGCACGTGCTTGAGCGACTTCATATTGAATTTCTTCGGGTTTTTGTTATAACATTTACGTGCACGTGGAGAGAACAGAGAGTCTTTTATCAGCATTTTCCTGAGAATATGATAGCCAAGCTGAAGTCATGCAAGCTACTACAGGTATCGGTAGAAAACTATTTTTTTAAAGTTTACTTGAAAGCTGAGGTCATAGGGTCGTGTTTCAAGTGAACACAGGCACATTCCAGGGTACCAGAATTTGATGGGCTCTATGGATCACGCGAAACTTCCATTCTCACGTTCCCTATCACGTTATTTAATTAAAATGTTACGTAATTTCATGACAAGGCAACTTTTTCACTAATTGAAGCCTTCCTTGGCACGTTTGTCCGAAAGTGGTCGCATGCCCCCTTTTCGAAACAGAACGTGTCGCTAGCTGGGGAAGTGTAGGTCCATGCGGCCGGATTTTCTGGCATTTTAACTCTCATAAAATTCTTTTGCCTTTTAGAAAAGCCCAGCAACTCTCATCAGCATGCAAAAATGATTACTGAAAGGTCAAAAGCTATTTGATACGAGGCTACACAATATAGTTCTCCCACCCTGCCATCTCGAGCTATTTTTTTTCTATTTTTGTGAAATCCCGTCATACCGATAGTTCCGATGCCGAGAGAATTTATTTTAAGTCTCTGTTCTTTTAACAAATAGAACTTGAAGGTTCTGGCCCTGCTTCCTTTAACTATTCATTGAACGTAAAATATTTCCCCTGTGCGGTTATTTCAGTATGCTTATTTCATGCTCTCTAGATACCTTAAGGGCGTTCGCGCGAAGTTTTCTAACATTGACTTCTCTATGAAACTTTTACTAATGAAAGATGATGAGTTAGTGATGAGAGAGAACATGCCTTGAAGAACACCTAAATCTGAGTAAATCGGGCTTCGCCTTAGCGAAGAAGACCACAGTGGCTACAAGTCCCAAAATATTGCGATTATTGCTTTGAAGGGACTTATTAAGCGAACTTAGTCAATTGGTGAGGTTCCTCAAACAACAAGTTCGCATTTAGCGACCATAGTTTCATGCGCCTTGCAGCCGCAAGATGGCAGGATTCCATGTGCCGCGGACAGAAATCTTGAAATTTAATTAACTTCCCACATTGGTTTTTTGTTCATTTTTGGACAATGTGGAGATAACTGTAAATAAAATCTGTTTCTGAAAAGAAAAGTAGGGGTCACCGAACGTCCAAAATCGTTAAATCCAAGCAAAGCTATAGCAATGGCCATCTGCCTTATCATTGTTCATTTTAGTACTTAGCGCGCTCGATGAATGACGTGCCATGTGAATTTGCGTGCGCAGTAAGGATGCACAGAAAAAATCAGCGCGAACGTCCTTAAAGCGCAAATTAAGTTATCTTCAACAGCTAAAGTCCAACAGTTACGTCATTGCATCACTTTGTTCAAGGACTTCTGAGTAGAGACTGAAGTGTTATTATTGATGACGGTGAGTACCAAATAACGGCGGTGCCCAGGTAGCCCTCTAAGGTGAATCAAATTTCAAAAGTCCAACATATTATATGGAATGGATAATGAAACTCAGGTGCTATAACTGAGCCTATAAAAAAAATTGCATCACACTCATCAGTGCCCTTTATTTCTTTTAAACTGATGGCGAAACATTTTGTATTGTTATCTGATTATTGCCCGTCAGTCATTTCTAAATATGAAGCACGGCAATTATCCCGCTCTAAAGAACTCGCTGGGCGCTACCATATTTACTCGATAACATGAAAAAAAAACTCGATTCTGATTGGCTCGGAGCAGTAACTGCAAAAAGTGCAAATTACACATCGTAATTCTGGATTATGATTGACTAAAAGACAATAGCAAATTTCCTAAGCCAATGATTTCACGTAAAATGATGACGGAATTTTTGTGCGGAAACTTTGAAAAAAGTTTTCTCTAATGAGAAAAAATGGCTTCAACGAATTCTTCCGGCACTTCTTGGATCCTCCACGCTAATTTTTTCACTTTTACAAGGTGTTTTACATTATCAATAAGTAATCATACGGTTTCTTTCGTTCAATATGGAACTGAACTCGAAACCGCACGATTGCCTATACTTAAACGCAGCTCTCGAATCAACACCGCATTTTAAAGCAGAAATATTAATAAACTGATACCACCTTTGAATAAACGCTGAATCATGATGCGGCGTTTATTAGAATAATAAACTCAAAAAGCAAATGCGGTAATAATTGAGTTTTAGGCAAGCCTAAAAATGTTATTTTCTTTGATTGTAACAGTACATTCGAGACTCAAAACACAAGAACAATATACGGTACTTCGGCTTAAACAAGCTTTGAAAATTTGCTTTCAATGCGCTTTCAATGCTCTTTCAATGATTTTATTATTATACTATTGTTTGCAAGAAATAAATTGGATTTTAAAGAAACGCCGCACTGGAATCACGAAAAATGTAGTAAACGCTGTGGCGTTTAATCGAGTACTCAGAAAGTGTTAATTTACTTTTGGTAGCTCAAGACAGGCGCTGATTGAAAAACGGGCCGGCCGGCGCGCACATTTCTTTTTCATTTTACACATTTCACATATCTGTGATATGATGTAATACGTTAATGAAAAAGGACAAATACTTTTACTCAAGAATGTTGTGCGTTTGTGGGAAGGAATCTTCACGGTATTGCATTCACAGAGGGTCCACAATAGGGTTCTCGCCCTGGGAAACGTCGAAAGACGAAGAAAAACTAGGAAGCATAGGGGATACAGGGTGGTCAAGATTACAGACGCAAGTGTCGAAAATATCAGAGGTGGGCTCCTGACAGATGTCATTGATGTCAGAGGCCAACAAGAGAAGACAAGATAATTTATTTAACTCAGCTCAGTTTTACAAGACATATAAGTTAAATTTACATAGGCAACTAAACACAGCACAGCTAAAGAATGAAATAAATGTAACATTAAAATAGGGAGCGAGTTTGTATCATCCAAATAGCAAAGGCTAATCTAGTAGATGACCCCTACAATAAAATACAGTTACAGACACTTGGCACAAAAATGATCGCAGAAGGACTCAAATACTTCATACAGTCTTATGATTACTAACATAAATATGTTTGACAGGACCTGAGAGGGCACAGAACAGTTGCTATTCATTATTTGAAACCTGACACAGCTACACGCACTAAAGGCTCATTTCTGCCAGCTTGCGGTTTTTGCGCTGGTCAATAGACCAATTGTTTTAGGCTGAATTTTAACACATCGAAATTGGTCTATTTACGAGGTCATTTAAGAAATTAGAACCATATCTCGTTCTTTTCCCTGCAAATCCCGTTTCCCAACCCCATAAAACACAAAATCCCGTTCCCGCTCGTATTTGTAATACAGTACCCGTTTCCCGCCCCTGTTTTCAGCTCAAATCCTGAATATCACGGCGAAAAACAAAGCCTAATCCTGCATCCCGCAAAACCTATTGGGGACCCTCTACACAGGTATGGCATTATTGTACAACTTCAATTTGTGGGATCTATTCGGCGTGCTCACCTTGATAGCCATATCGAGTTCGCGTGTTTGTCTCTTTTTCAGCTGGCACTAGTCCATGAAAACCTTGAACTGCAATACTGCATGCAACCAACCGCGCGCGCTCACAAATGATCACGTGACACTTCCCGGGAGATTTCCCGTATAGCATACACTTGAAGTGATACTTCCTATTGAATTTCCTCGCGTTTCAATTCTCATAATATTCACGCGATTTGGTAACAACAAAGAGTCTTTTGTTGGCGTTTCAGATTACGATAGCTTGACTATCGTTCAAAAACTAAAACAAAAAACTGAGTGTAATTGACAGCCAACTGATTAGGTGCCCTTGAAGTGTATGCTCGAGGCAGTAATACATCGTCGATCAAGGTCAGCGTGTCGTGAATAAAAATGAAATATGCATTCAACGTAGCCTCTTGGAGCTGCTAAAGGGGGGCCGTTTCCCTTCAGTTACACATTACTGACGTTATTTTAATCATCACCATTATCATCATCGTCATCATTGTTGCTTTATATTCACCACGTTAATTGTAATCTGCGCTCGTCACTGTACTAAGGCATATCCGTGCGGCGACTACAAGTTCGTCTTAAATTTCATTCTCACAACAATCTCCCTTGGGGACAGCAGAGATTTGTTTCCTCTTCTAGAATAGGATAGCTAGGCGGGAGCTAGGCTAAAGTCATGTTAAAAAATTATAATATCAGAGAGGAAATAAATTATGAGGAGGTAACTTACACTTTTAAAATATCTGTTTAGATTGTTTGAAGCACATGCTCGATAAATCTGATAAATGATAAAATTAGAAAGGAATATTAACTGTCAGTTATCTCGTGCCGCATAAACGTGAAATACACATACATGAGTGATTTTCATTATTATTTCAAGGCCCACTGTTGTTTGTTGCAGCCCTGGATTGCGCCTCATCGTGATCGTTTATAGGGTTAACGAGGGTTAACTCTTCAGAAATGAGTTTGCAATCGGTCAGCGGTTTCCCTAGTTAAACAACATGGCGGACGACGTGACGGAAGGGAATGTGTTGCAGTCTAACCAACCCAAGCCAAAGAAACAGTCGGGGAAGACAAGTACGAGGGTTGTGTTGCTAAACAATGCCGAGCGGGGCAATATACTTAAATTTGTTTTATGTGATATGTCTTACCTATCTTTTGCAGAGGTGTCTTCCTTCCGGGCTAAAAAACCTGGACCTGGTGAAGAAACTAAAGACGATAAACAAAGGTGACGAAAGGTGTTGATGCGGGCCTTTTTAATACACTTAACTGTTCTCTTTTTCTAATGATTTTTGCTTGATGTGGTTTTAGGTTGAAAGAGCTTGAAACCTCCATTCGTTCACAAGTGGCTGCAGAAGAGCGAGCTCATAATATAGTGGAACGACTTGTTCTTGATGACGAAGTCACAAGAGACTTTCTAGTTAATTCAGTAAGTTTGATTGTATTCCAGGGATAGGTGGCGAGAATTAGAGGGAAGGGGAGTGTAGCGTTTGCCGATTAACCAGAGACAGGTTTTACCACAACAACTTTTAATGCTCTATTCAAGATGGCGTTTTTGCTACTACAAGCACATGTTCACTACCAAATAAGGAAATACCAAATATGGACATACACTACAGGGAGTTCACCTAAAATATTTGAAGTGAAGAGATGGAATAGGTTTGTCCTCTCTCATGCAATTCTCGGGTTTTCACCAGTCATGTGATCAAAACTAAAAATCGTAACCGTTCAATGAATAAAGTCAAGAATCTTGGATACGATAGATGATTGATATATAAACAACCTTGCCAAGAATCAGGTCTCTGCTGTTTTTCATTCGCGAGTTACTTGCAGAAGTGTGTCACCCAAATTTATAGAGCTTTGTACGGAGACGCCATGTTTGTGTCCTTCTGAGGGGTACAAATGTGGCGGCCGTAAAGTAACAGAAACATCTGTCACTGAGTTTTGCTATTGAAATGAAAAATGATTGCTCTAGAGATCCTATACTTTGCAATAAATGCTTCTAGAGCAAGCACTGTTTAGTTAGCTAACTAAAGCGATAACTCATCTTTTGACCTATGTGACAGCCCTCTTGGGCCGCCACTTTCAGGTCACGCAAATCAAAAGCTTGGAAATTCAAACATGCTCTGTTACAAAAGGAGGAACCCTGTCGAGCTAAAACATTGTGAAACGTTAAGGTCCTATAGGGTCTTTTATCTGATGGAATTGAAACCTCAGAAGGAAAGGTAATTTTTAATTTTGGAATATGATGACGTCACATGAAAACCGAGAATAGAAGTACCATACACAACATACTGGTAAAACCTGGCATTTTTACGTGTTTGTATAGATGAGTATGAAAAAAATTATCATATTTCTCTCTCTTTCATTTTTCTCTCATCTTTAGTGTTAACATAACTGCTTCTTTTTGAGCAAGGAATGGCCCGCCTTCGGCTAACCACTCCTCCCACCCCTTATAAATTTACCAAAAAAGTAAAAATAAATGGCAGTGTCATTGTCTGGTGTCTAATGGTTTTCTTCATTACAGGGAAACTTCATCACCACCAGTCACTATGCAGATGTAGTAGAAGAAAGAATGCTATCAAAAAAATGTGGATACCCTTTGTGTAATACTCAGTTGAATCAGGTAAAGTAGTAATGTGGTCATTGGGTTCTTCTTCTGATTACTGTTCATGAAAACAATTTACAGAATCTGTGATCAAATACCTAACTTCACGTGAGTCAAACCCTGTACAAACACTATGTTTTTCAGTTTGCAGGTTGAAACAACTTGTTTATTTAAGTTGAAGTCGAATAAACCCCAGTATAAAGGCTAACCACAAGCAACGTAAGTTACATGCACATGTACAGTGTAATTTAGGTTAAACTGGAGTGAAGTAAGTGGTAAGGAGACTCACATGGACTTAAAGTTGATTTTTCAACCTGCAACCTGCAAAACATACCTGCCAATTTACAAATAGTTCTTGCTGTATGATGTTTTGATAATGTTGTTTTATTTGTAGATTCCATCCCAAAAATACAAGATAAGTTTGAAAACAAATAGAGTTTATGATATCACAGAAAGAAAGGTAAGTTATCCCTCTAAAGCTGTTTAGTATGTCCTTGTCATTGATTAATTAATTGTATTTATTTAGTTGTTGTACAATAAATATGCACTTTAATATTTTTCACACAACTGTGGACTATCTATTTTTCACCTTCACCTTCACCTAACTACTTCACGCCAAGTGGCAACAAAAGGTGCCTAAGACCTTGACACTGTTGCCAACCAGCTCTGTCGGCCACTGTTGTGGACACCTTGCTCCAGCTGCTCCATCCAGCTCTTTCTCTCTTTCTCTGTTGTTCTCCTCCATGTTGTCCTAGATCTACCCCACTTCCAGCACCCTTCTGGTACCGCACATCATTGCAGTCCTACAGTCATTGTCATATCCTTCCCACATGATGTGTCCAATGAACTTCCATCTTTACCTTATCCAGTGTTTCTTACAGTTCAACTGTATTAATTCTAGCATAACTATCCTTTGACAGAAAAGTTGGGGGTAGGGTGGGGGTGTTGGTGGGGGAAGGGTGGCTTCTCCTTGTAGCCTCTTCCAGGCGTTCAGTTAGTCAGGACGCAGGCAATAAAATTTAAAAAAAGGTGGAAAGAGGAAGCGAGGGAACGCCTGTGGGCAAACTTAACAAAAGGTCATTCCACCCACTTATAGACTGCCTACAAAGACCTGTAACATGACCGCTGGCTTGTGGTTTTCAGTTGTCAACCTTTCTTTGAAACATGCTCACAGAATATTTCAAACTTTGTCCCTCAAACTGAAAGCCAACACTTAGACACTTGAAAAGATATTTTGTAATAGAAATGAGCCTAAACAAAGCATAAATATAGTATGGCAAATCACAGAGCTGTGTCAAACTCTGCAAAGCAAAAGGTCAATATACCGAAAACAGAATGGCAAATGTACGGATGTCACGAACTGTATAATTTTACAGAACTTTACACACAGTCTTGCACTTTCTGGTTCTTCTTGGCTTCTTAGTCGATACCCATTGTCATTGTTGCAACTCCAACTATGTTCAACTTGGTCTTTCATTATGGCCTCGAGAGCTAGACAAGCCACCATGATCGTAAAGATGGTGCCGGATCTTCCATTCATCAGAGACATTACTCGTGGAAAGAGTTGATTACATTAAACCATTGGGAAGGATTGCAAAGGAATCTTTCATTGACCATATTTTTATGCAACCCTTCTGTTCTTCACGAATTCACTTCACTTGGGGAAATCTATTAGCTTGTTTTTTATAACAGATTTGAACACCGCGTTACTCGTTGAAAGGTCTCTGACCACCGCTATATCGTATATCTCATCTGCATCAGTAGTGCTTGAGTGCAGCACCACTCCAAACTGCGACCATTTTGGTCACCATGGCGAGTGGAAAAAATATTTGGCGACCAACAGATAAAAAGAGAATCTTACTTGAAAACTTATCGGTAATAGGTTGTATTTAATCAATAGTACAAGCAGCGGCATCACCTGTCTTTCTCTTTTCCCCTCTAGTCATTCAGAAACTCAACATGTATGTGTAAACTTACTAAAGCAAAGTAAAGTGTTAAAAATGTGCCTGTCGGTGCATTAGCCCCTTGTGTAATATGTCATAAAGTGTCCTCCCCTTCACGTTTTTTGGCAACATGTAATATGTCATGAAGTGTCCTCCCCTTCAGGTTTTTTTTTTGGCGACTGATTTTTTTTTATGGTGACCATTTTACAATTAAAGGTCGACTTTTTGAAAAACTAAACTTGGAGTGCTGGAATGTTGACAAAATCTGTCAAAATTGACCAATCAGAGAGTACCGGGTATACCAGATCATGGTATACCGGAACAACCTTTTGTTAAGTTTCCCCTTTTCTTAAGTTTTTCACGCGCTGTTTTCTGTGCTGCGCCTGAAAGAGGCTAGTCTCCTTGAAGCATAGTAATCTCTCAGCGTAATATGTTTCTATTTGTTGTAACTACAATGTTCTTTGTTTTTGACAGTGTTTTTGCAGTAACTTTTGTTTCAAAGCCTCAAAGTATTTTGAGTCTCAAATCTCAGCTTCTCCAGTCTGGACAAGGATTGGTGAAAGGTACATGTAACAGTTTATCCCTTCTGTGTGATTTTAAACATTCTATTTAAGACATAATAAGGTGTAAGGTTGTAGCTTAAGATACGTACATGTAGTTATTTATTTTTAGTTTTTATTTATTGGTATCTAATCTGAGTAATCTCATTTTACATCTGTTCCACAATGCATTGATGTATGTACCTTCTAGCAACTTAGAATTACTAGATCACTGGGACTTCACACATGAACATTCAACTTCATTTCTCAAAATACAAACTAACTGATGCTGCATGTAAACCTGGCCATCTTAACAGCTTATATTGAAACAATAACACACAAGCTAAAAGTCAACTGTTAATTGGTTTGCACCTGAGAGTAACAGGGCATAAATCACTGACATTGATTTACTAATGACATTGATATACATACAAGTAATGTGTCTAATGTTGTTTTAGTCTAAGGACATTTGTTTTACTGGAAAGTGACTGTAGCACCAATGGGTAAGTGCAGGTAGCATGGTTCACATGTAACTATGGTAACAAAGTTTGAAACTATCTTTAATTTGGAGTGTTTATTGTAAGTGTTGTCAGCAGCAGTTAAGAGGCAACAACTTTATAGGAGAGCTATCTCCATTTTATGGACTATCACCTCCTTACAGAGAGTAATTTCATTGTTGAAGAAATTCCATGTGTTAGAAAGATTTTTACTTGAACATTAGAAGGTTCTCCAAGCTTGGCAGACATAAAGGATTCAAGAGCATTCATGTTTGGCAGAGCTTTAAATAGAATTACTTTGCATATTTTTGTTTACTTTTATTGATTACTTTGATAGAAAATCAAACCATTAATTTGCAAAGTTTTCTGAAATCATTGAGAGTACACTTGAATTACAAAGTACTATGGCAATGTGTTTCCATTGTATGTAGAATAAGACAAAATAATGCAACAAATCTACAACTTGTCTTGAGCAATACTAAAACAATTTTTAAACTCATTTTTAACAGAACTGCTACTGGTGATGTTTTGGTGGGTACAAAAGAGGAACACAAAAATGGGAGGTAATGATTATTAACTTACCCTGACTGTAAGTTAGCCTAACTTAACTTACCCTGACTGTAAGTGGTGCTGGTTCCATAAGCTCTTCATAATTATGTAGGGTATTTAATGTTTGAATCTGAGCTGGTAGTAAGAATACTCCATTGTTATTAGTACAACTTAGTCCTGTGGTATTACAATGGAGAAATTGTCCTCCCAAGCCCAGAGACCCCATCAAATATAGAGGAGCAGTAGCTTGGAACAGCCTATCCAGTAACAAATCAGCGGCAAACAATTTAAATCAATTTAAGCGTCTGCTATCAAAATTTGATATTAGAAAAACTAATTTTGATCCAATTGCCGATGTTATTAAGTTATTAAGCATAAAGACGATGATTATATGTATTTTTAGGATTTTAAATTTACAGTTTTAATCTAAATAGCACATCAGGTTTATAAGTCAATTTTAATATTTATTTTATATATTATTATTATTACTATTATTATTATTATTATTATTATTATTATCATTATCATTATCATTATTTATTTATTTCTAAATGCATGACCCCACCAGCTCTGCTGAATACTATATCGTGTTTAAATAAAGTGTTCAGTTCAGTTCAGTTCAATTTTTATAGTGGCATGCATGCAGAGTGGTTCAGGAATTCCTTACAATAAATTATTGCTGAGATTTGTTTATGGAATTTGTATTCTCTTTTAGTGGTGAGCTCATGGAGTGTGGCCATTTTGATGAGATGGATTATGGAATGAGTGTGGGCAATGCACAGGAAATGACGGAGAAAAATCATCCTCCAGTTCCAATATCTGAGGATTCTTCTGTTTATAGCAAGGACTGTTCAACAGATCACTCATCATCTTTAACTCCTGGACATGACCAATCACATGGCAAATCTGGCCAATTACTGGATAAACCTGATCAAGGATTTAACACATCACCAGAATCTATTGATAGTGAAAGTCAATTTGCTGTACATAAAGAAAGAATACAGGACAGTAAGGAAGATACAGTCATTCAATCAGTTCGGACAGTGTTTCAAGAGTGGTGCACGCATTCCACATTAGAATATCTTAGCCTTTCTTCGAAAAATGACAATGATAGCATCTCTGCAGAGGCCAGTGGTAAGCATTCTAAACCTCTTTATTTAGTTTCTGACATCTACAGAAATTATGATGGTGAAGGTTGACTATGTTTGAGCTCAGCCTAAGCAAAGATTACATGTAGGTCATTCCATAAGTTTGAGCATTGTGGTGGTAAATTTGACCTTTTAGACTTGGATTCCTTTACAAGGAGAGTTACACAGTTCTACCAACCCAGGATCACTGTCAAGGAAGATACAGACTCAGATTCAGAGACTGGGACAAGCCCAGGCACAGTTAGACAAGATATTGTGATAAAAGAAAAGAAAAACCTTAAACGAGTAAGTAAACATTTCCAATTTTATTATGAATGGGAAAATCACTTAATTGTCTTGGCCGAGAGCAGGCCAATCGATCATCAATAAGTTTTTAATTTGCACCGCAGCGCAAATTGGCATACGGGTATAATATATAAATGCAGAATCGTATGAAAGCTTAGGGAATTAAGGATTTGCACTACACCTGATATTTGGAAATTATTTCAAATTGCTCTTGGCTAAAAGCTTGTGCCGAATTTTGAGAAAATTGTCAAAAATCACTTGTAGTTTAAAACCTTAAAGGGACTTTGAGTTACTTTGACCATTGACATTAACTTGAAGGAAACCTAAAAATTAGAAAGATAGGAAAACAATAAAGAGATAATAACAAACCATAAGGGAACAAGGATGGAGAAGATTGACACGGATTACAAACAACGAAAATGAAAAATTTAGGCTACAAACCGTTTAACCTTGACGCAACTCCTTTAGTACAGTAGCACTTGTGTTCATATGATTATCTATACTATTTGAGTTTCCTTCAGAACCAATAAAGTTTTTTTCATATCGAAGGGTTAATACAACGTGTCAACTAACGCTAAATGAGAACACGCCTTTCATCCCTTTAACTTTCTTCTTTTACGGCGAACGATGACTTTATATGCATGTTATGGAAAAATAAAATAGGTTTTCAAGTTGATCACACAGTCTCGACTATGACAAGACCTCGCCTCTTTAATAGAGCATAATTAAGAAAGGGACCATTAAAAAATATGTCAACTGTATCTCAAACAAGTTTGTGATGTTGCGCATTGCGAAATATGCTAATTAAGTTTATCAATGTGACATATATATGAAATAATTCATATTTGAACTGCGGTTATAGATGCAAGTGAAGTATGATCCTTTTCAGGCTTCTTCTTTCCAATTGCTTAAATTGGAAAATTTACTGCGAGGATCATACTTCACTTGCATCTATAACCGCAGTTCAAATATGAATTATTTCATATATATATCACATAACTTCACTGCACGGGAAAATATGAACTCAATAATTTGACCTTGCTCCCAATGTGTGGCTTCATAGCTCACTTGGTAGAGCATCGCACCGGTATTCGCGGAGGTCATGGGTTCGAATCCCGTTGAAGCCCTGATTTTTTTTTAGGCTTCTTCTTTCCAATTGCTTAAATTGGAAAATTTACTGCGAGGATCATACTTCACTCACTTAAGTTTATCAAATCTGTCAACTTCAAAGAAGCACATATTGATAGCCATGTACTGCATTTGACTGACACTTTTGCAGTCAAGTTGTTACAGATCGTTATTTCAGATGTGAGTGCTAAACCGGTCCTGGCTCGTATTCTCCTGATTGAATTAACAAAAAATAATTCTATATATGAAATGCAAACAGCATTCGGTACTCTTAAAAACCATATATAGTTTGCCAAGCTTTCTATTATTTTTTTCTGCTTTCGCCCTAAAAAAGGAAATGTTAAAGGGTTAAAGAAACAGTGTGTTTTTTAAACTAGATGTTTTGATGTGTGTCAAGATAGGTTTTAACATGTTGTGAAAGTATTTATGTATTGGCAGCAGCAACCGCTTCACCGTATGTGCTGTACAGCTTAATGACATGCTTGGTCTCCTTGCTACAGGATCTAGTGTGTATTGTTCCACCGATCGACTCAAAGTCACAAACGACTATAAGAAGACGAATCGTGTTGGACAAATTGTTTCGAACGTAAGTGAAAGTATAAAATCAGCCAATGATGATTTAAACTTCCTCCTAGGACTAAGGAATGTGGAACGAGTGAGTGCGATACACTGGTCTCCATGCAGATATTATGGGCCGGAGAATTTTACATGTAGCATGCGTCACTCCCACAGACATCGTAATCGTTACGGCTGAGGACTTTGTTTCTAACATTAGTTACAAGGCGTATCTCAATGTAGGCATGCGGGGGTAATGAGGGCGGGCGGGGGGGTTGAGGAGTTGCAATCCCCTTTCGTCCATTGCGAGTTGTTGGTCTCATTTTATCGTGAATAGTTCCCCGGCCCTCTGGCGACTTACTCGTACATGCGTACATAAAACTCTCTTGCATAACATGTTTAAGAAAAGAAGCAGATTTAATGGATGAACAAAGGTAGACGCAAACGGCTTCGAAACGACTCAAGGTTATGTGAACGACAAGTTTATGCCAACGAGTGGCGTGTCTTATATCAAATCTCTTTATAGTTGAACAAGACTCTCTTTTGTTTGTTTAGCATGCCAGATTTGCTGAGTGAAGTCAAATTGACTGTCGGTGAAATATCACGTGACCTGACTGAGCTTGTACACACGTTTAGGTGAGTAAATAGGTTGCAGTTCGATCGCAGCTGTACTGTAAGATGTTTCGAAGAGTTCAAAAGTTGTAAATAGTAAAGCTCAGTGCCAAATTAAAGACGATGTTTATAGCAGACGTTTCGGGACTATCCCTTCCTCAGTGCTAAGTGTAGTTTGAAGCGAAGAGTTGCTGATTCTTATCATCCAATCACAAACAAGTATCTCATGACCATGGCAACAGTCCCTCCCTGTGGGCCGGTGATGTGGTCAGGTCACGTTTCTTCTGGAATTCCTTTGATGAAAAAGTGAGTATCACAGGTTAAGGATCTTCACGCCCAGTGTTGCTGCGCAATGTTTCTGCACACGTTAATTCATGTTGAAATCGTCACGTCATGTTTCCGAGTGCGCGCGCTTGATGCGTGACGGATGCAAAGGATGAAGAAACTGGGTGCGAACTTCCGTAAGGTTACTGCTGGCTCTGATCTTGAGCCGTTTGTGCCTGTTCGTTTAGCTACCTTGTCAATTGGAATTTTCGCGACGTGTTAATTTTGCGAATTTTGCGATTTAAAACTATCGTGAAATTAAAGTGACGCAAACAATAAGTGTCGCGAACATAAAATGACGGGAAAATTAAGTGACTCACATTACGTTGCTGTTAATATATAGTCCCGCCGTTGCGTCTTTGTCCGTTTTGACTTTATTGTACCTTTGATGACCCTTTGACAAAGTCGTTTTACTAAATTCAAGGACATGTTCAAGTAACATTGCCAAGGAAACTAATTGTTTGTTACTCAAAAACGCGACGTTAACGTGATTCAAAATACAAAATTTTCCCCAAATCGCGGAATTTAAGTGTCACGAAATTTGCGCACGTCAGAATCGCGAAGTAAACTTGTCACAAAAATTCCATGTCATAACGTAGTTTGAAAAACGCAGTTTTCAACACTTGTCAAGTTTGGTAAAATTTGTCAAAAATCCTAAAAATATGTCTTCAATTTTTGTCAGGGGGGAAGTTCGAACGTCTTACATTGTTGGCAGCGTCCCATGCCTTTTTTTACTTCATCAACTCAGATGTTATGTCACGTGTAGTTCCTTCCCTTTACAAGACTATCTTGTTATTTTTCCATAGCTTAACCAGTACAAACGTCACTCTGAAACCGTTCCAGTGGAAAATTCTCGCATTGGCTCTCATTGTAATGTAAGTATTTTTATGTATTTATTTTTTTACAAGACTAGACGACCCTTTTCACTTAATTTGCTTAATTGCAAAAGCGCGTAGTGTGAGCCATTGTTAATTCAGATTATCGAGCACACTCTGCTCCCCTATTTGCTACATTGGGTATCTTAGACATTTTCCAAGTCAATTCATTTCAAATGGCCAAATTTATGTTTTGTTATCAAAATCAATTATTACCTCCAATGTTCCTGAAGTTGTTTTTAACAAGTAGCCAAGTGCATAATTATGGCACCAGAGCAGCCAGCCACTATCGATCTCATTCTTGTCGAACGAATCTTAAGCAATTTACAATCCTTTACTAAAGTCCCAAAATCTGGAACTCTCTCCCAATATCAATTACCTCTTCATCTACTTTTTTCACCTTTAAGACAAAAATGTTGCCGTTTCTATATATGAAATCATGAATTGAACAAGCCGCACTTACGCAATCTCTATTTATTAAGGACAGCCGAGGTGGCCTCTGTTATAAGCCTAGTGGTTTCTTGAGGTCTCCTCGCCATTATTGTAAATTTTATTCCTCCTCTTTTTATTTTAATAAGGCAAATAAATAAATGGTGATAATGTTGATGAATTGTCGCAACGGTTTCAGCGAGACCTGTCCGTGAAAACTATGTTAACAATAGAAGCCGCACTTTCAGCAGTCTAGATTAGCCTGATGCTACCAGCATATATCTTAAGCCTTTTTTAACGCGGTTAAAGTTCGCGACATTTTAACCTTTTTAACAGACTTGAGAGAAAGAACTCCCTCATATCACAAGCACTGGATTCATGTGAAGAGAGCTTGAACAGTTTACTCACGCGCTTGGAAATCACTCGTAATGATATCAACGAGGTTTTAACACCATTATCATCCTTACAAGCTCAATATACGGAGCATTTTGAGGGTATCACGTGTAACGACGAGGCCTTCAAGACGTCTGAATCTTCAAAGGAAAAAAGCGTTGTTTTCAACGGTAGAAAAGACTACGGCGCCATGGAAGAATTGGACTAAAGGGAGAGAATGGACACGTCGGATAAAGTCTTTACCCGGCGGCGAGAAATAATTGGTGTACAAATAAAATATAATTTGAGTAACCTGTTGTGGAGGATGTCTATCTTAGAACTCCGACTATTAATTGAGGCGTCAATTGTTTTACTTGCCTGTAAGTGGTTACTGCACACGACCTATCTGTGTTTAAGTCCTCAATAAAGTTCGTCTTAAGTAGGAAACTAAGAAACGATGATGTTAAATAGATCTGTTACTCGGCGTAGCTTAGGAATCATGTCTGTTTTAAAGGAGCTCAGTCGCGGAATTTCGAGTTAATTTTGGCCACGTACAAAATTACCTTTAAATTAAAAAAAAAACCTGAAAATAATAGTTTACTAAGACTGGAAAAAACCCAAAGGGGTAAAAACAAATCATAAAAGAACAAGGATGGCCAAGGATGGAGCATGGAATTACCAAGGATAATGACACTTCTGGGATGGTAGTCTATTACAGATTACTCACGACGACAAACTGTCAGCACGAGTGAGGAGAGGAAATGTGAGGTTTAAGTGTTCTGCCTAAGAACATGACTCAGTGACCCTAAACAGCACTCGGTCCCAGACCGTTCGACCCGAGTCATTTGTCTACTAGCCGTCAGGGAAGCAAGGCATAGTTTTAAAACACTTCAGAAGCATGTTTTCTAGAATAGGATTTGCTCCTTTTCCGCTAAATTGTTAAAAGTCGGAAATTTAGACCGAGGACAGTGATAGTCGGTGTTCATATCCGACAAGTATACAAATGCAGTGACCTCTAGCCTCATCCAGGCGTTTACTTAGTTGGGGGGCAGCGCGTAAAACAGCGCGCAAAAAATAAAAAAAAACGTAAAAAGCAAAGGATTATGGGATGGACTGCTAATTTTTCGTACAATTTGAAATTTCCTACACGAAATTAGTGCGATAGATAACAGAAGTGACAGTGGGAATCTCAGACGATGCTCGTATTGATTATGCTTCTTGTGGAACGTGGTCAACCGCGGGAGACATAGAGGAGAACAGTGGAAGGGGAGCTTAAGGAGACAAGACCAAGAACTTGGACATGGCAGCATCGGTTACAGAGGACAGCTGGGGTGACCTGGAAGAGAGAGCCTACAGCCCAATACACCATTTTGCTAATGATCAGTTCCTTTTGAATTGTGGGTAGATCCAGTCCTTTGTGGGGGCAAACGGCCAGTTTAGGACATAATTTGAAATTGTAATTTTGCCCGTTTGCCCCCACAAAGGACTGGATCTACCCACAATTCACCAGGAACTGATCATTAGCAAAATGGTGCATTGTCTACTTGCATAAATCCCATAATACACCTCTTTTACCCCCCCCCCCCC
>CM042748.1:30152096-30160520 GCA_022496165.2 Catalaphyllia jardinei | reverse complement strand
TTTTTTTTTGGGGGGGGGGGGGGGGAGGGGTTAAAGAGGTGTATTATGGGATTGTGCAAATAATAATAATTAGTAGTGAATAGGCCATTTTACAGTTTTGTGCTGAGTTACTTGGCCCATGGATGCAAGCGAGGCTGAAGGTGACCTGGCTTTGATACAGCCCTCTCTGCGTTGCTTGTTTAACTATTGAATCTATGGGCATGGTTTGACTCGTCTATCCACATTAGTATGCTTTGTGCCTCTGCTTTCTATCGTCTACATAAGAAAGGTCGTCTTCGTAAGTTTTTAAGTCTAGATGCTACAAAAACTCTCGTACATGCGTTTGTCGCATCACGCATAGACTATTGCAATAGTCTCACGCTTCTATATGGTCTCCCTGTCTTATCAACAAAGTGCAACGCGTTTTTTTCCACTGAAATAGAATACGCACTGAGATTTTTTTCAATAAAACACCTGCCTGTTGATTGTTTGTATTATAGGAAATAAAATTAAGGGGTCCCCATGTTCGTTTAGGAGCAACAGCACCTTGTTTATACCCCATGAATCCTTAAAATTGCACCATGATTATAGTCAGGATTGCTTAGTGCCTAAATTCAACTTTCCGACGATTGTTTCTTGTTCTACACTGAGAATTGGTCCATACTTATTTTACAAAAAGAATTTTTTTACTTAATTCCAAACAGAAAAAAAATTATAGGTCACTGTACTCGTTTTCGAGAAAATGACGATTTACCGCTATGGCGAGGTCCAGCTGCAAAGAAAAAGCCGCCATTTTTTAATGCGCGCGCGCGCGATGATCACGCGTAAAATTATGCGTAGTAGAGATACGCAATGCAATCTGCAAGGCTGGTATATCGCGCGCCACGCCATTATCCCCTTTCCCTTTCGCGCGAGCTGCACTGCGTACCGGTCAGACAGCGGATTCATTACAAGATTTTGCTTTTTACGTTCAAGACCATCCACAGGAAATCGCCAGTTTACTTGCAAGAGTTAATTTACATAAGAAGCCAGGCGCGTATTGGTTAAGATCATGTTGACAATTGTATTCAACGAGTTGCAGGCTCAAGCTCCAAATATACGAACTATTTAATCAACCAACCACGTAATCCGGAACATACAATAAACGGCGGATCACAGTGGCTAAAAACGGGGAAGAAGCTAGACTCAAAACTCCAAAAACAGCGGCAAGGCTGGATTAAAATCTAACACGGCAAGAAAAATTACAGCAAAGATGAAAACTGGAAAATTACGACAACAAAGTTTAAATGTAAGCACGAGCAAATTTTGGGCTACGATTGGCTAATTAAAATAACCTGAAATTTCGCGCGCGGACAAAACCTCGTACTAAGGCGAGAGGGGTAAGTTCAGAGTTCGTTAAGTTCAAAACAATCATCATCTAATGGTCTCCTACTAGAATCGCCATCGTCGTCGGACCAGTTTAGGTGACAGGTCATTTCAAGTACCTGCCCCAAAATTGTGGAATGCTCTGCCGCATGAAATCCGCTCTATCTCAGACGTTAATACTTTCCAGCGCCATCACAAGACGCACCTTAATTATGTGTTATATATTTTATTTCATAGTGTATATTACAAATCAGTCTCTTTAATCTTATCACATGTAAAGCGCATTTGATCATTTTTATGGAAAATGCACTCTAGAAGTTTTTTAAATGCAAACCACTTGGCATAAGAACAACTTGATCTACACAACAAAACCGGTGAGGTCTGCCGTATCAAAACAAGGTCATCTCCAGTCTCCGCCGAGGAGAGGCCAGGTTACTGGCAGACAATAGTCTATTATGTGTCAAACCCTTTCAGTTTTGTCTCTACCTTACTGGTATATATTATATTTCACCAACAATTTCAAGACCACATTGATTTTCTTGTAGAAATCTACCTGATTGTCTACTTGAACTGACCTACTTGGGGCTCTGTAAGATTTTCACGAATTAAAATTCCAGACTGAATAGCATTTCTGTACGACATTTAGAGGTTTTATTTAACCTTGTGATAAGAGTTTTCCTACTGCATAATATTTCTATATTCTAAGATGGAACTGATCTTTTCTGTCTCATTTTAATTTTAGAATATTCTCGTCTGACTGAAATGCAAATTCGCCACTCGACACATTTTTCCCGGAATCTACTGATATCGAAGTAACCACCGTTTTCGTGCGAGGTAACTCAGCATATAAAATTCTTTTGTGTTTGCAAAGTTGTGGTTTAATTTATTTTTAATCATATTCAAAAATAATCTGAAGAGTGTTGAGTATTTTCGAAGGAAGTTCTGGTGCAGGTTTTGATTAATAGGCCTTTATGGTGATAGTGAGGCAGAATCCCCGGTTCTGCTCCTTCGAAGCAGAGAAGAAAAATTTTAAGCAGCATGATGTGATTCAGAATTTTATTTCAATGCAAGTAAACTTTAAAGCGGGTCGTACAGGGGGGGAGGGGGGGGGCTCTCTAACACGGTTCACGAACAAAAAAATAGGAGGAAATCACGGATCTTGGATATAACAATTTCGTTTTCCCGGATCGCGAGAATATGCAAGTAAGATATTCTTTTTAATAACCTGTTCTTACACCAGAAACAGTGTTTGAAGAAAGCAAAAACGCGAATGGCTAAATATTGCAAAGTCACTCTGCATAGACGATTCTAACCACTCCGAGGACTTGCGTCTCAAAATCACGTAGAATAAGAATAGAGTGGTAAAATCACGGACATCGGTTAACAAGGTTCTTCACGGGTCACGCAAAACCTTTATAACACGAGTCACGAACAATAATTTCCTAAATTCACGTTTCACGGAAAATAAAATCAGCAAACTTAAAGGAAAGATTGAACTGTGATAAGGACAAGACATAGTTTGGCAATCAGTTACTGCAGTTGAAAAGGATCAGCTAACCATATCCTTGCTGCAAACTGATTGGCTACCTCCACGAAAATATTCACCCAACGCTCGTCGTCACATTGTACGCGGGGAACTGGGTACCATGTCTAAAAATAACTGGAGGGATTACCTGATGAGTATTGCCGGCCGGCATCCTCACACTGTGGGTTCCAACAAGATATCACTGAGCCCTGACTGCTGTCCTCATTTGTTTGCAAGGTTTGTAAGAGATTAAAATTAGTTTGATATCATACCTTTATTACGTAAGGCTCATAAAATTGTAATCAAATGTTCAAACGTATAACCTTTCTAAATTATCGAGAGATATTCTTTTTGTTTTATCCAGCTCCACTCGCACTGACTTCAGTGCAAATAACTCTGTCCAGAAGGCCGGTTAGGATATTATCTAAGTGCTCTTATTCCTTTCCACCGTGCAAATGGCGTTGTAAGTCAATATTTAGTGAAAAGTAATAGCTAGGGGTTATTTGCAGCGTGGTCAGTATGTCGCCGGTATGGCTTATCGTTTTTATTTTGACTCGCCAGACTTACTCTATGGACTCACCAAAAAAACTACTCGAAAAATTCGGCGATACTACGCTAAAAATGGCTTATGAGGTGTCTTTATTATCTTTCTTAGTAAACGATTCTCCCGTAATAGTTAAAACAATAATACGAACATGAATTAACTACACACGCTGATGAGATGCTGTGCATAGAGAGTATTTATAAAGAGGACTTGGCCCAGATATTGATAATGATCCGTGCATTCTACTTATTAGTCGCTGAAAGCAACAAATAAATATCTTTAATAAGATACACGTGTAAGCTGATATTTTCTGCTCAAATGGCTTCTTATTTACTTTAAGATGTAAAGACTTAACCTAACGGTCATCGTTTTTAAAGAGAAATTTCGAGACTTTTCTCAGACGTGCCGGTGAAGATTAATTGCCGCCTTAAACTTCAAACCACTTTGCTAAACAGCCCCAATCTATTTCTTGCATACTAATTTACTGTAATTCAGCGTTTAAGGACGCCAGTTGACGTGTCTTGCTTCAGGATAATAACAAAACAAAACAAAAAAAACTAAGAAAATTGACTAATCATATGAAAACCATTGCCGTGGTAACAAAGTTTTCTCAGTGAAATTCGCCGCTTTCCTTTTGACTTACATGTAATTTGGAATAGAGAAAAGTTCACTAGACTGAACTATACTAACTATAAATTCTTTAATCATACTGATCGTTTGCCGCATGCAGTGGTGTTTCATTCAACGGACAGAGCAAACCGGAGTATGTGTTTCCTTCAGTCTGTTTAACTGGCATGCCTGCGAACTGGCTAGGTTTGGCTAAGCGCATTGACAAAGACAAACATTTAAGTCTAACTGCCGGTTTCTTTTGTCACTGACTTCATCGAAAGCAGATTTTTTTATGTTTCTATCGTGAGTGGAGAACGCGGATAACCTGAATTAATACCAAGGCGTTTCAGTCGTTTTCTGATCACTGACCTGTCGTTTGTTAAAGTTGTTTATCAAAATATTCTGGACGCTCTTAATGGCATGGAGGGAATTGATTTGCAAACGCTTTCGTGACATATGGCAACAATGGCCTTCTGACAGTCTTTGGGAAGCTTGGTGTTTTACAGCCATAATTGGCTCAAAGAGTAATAACCATTGTATTCGTTTTCGTTTTTTGTTTAGGAGTCATTGCTTAGCTGTAGTGTATTGTTTTGTTTGTATGTTGTTTTTTGTGTGTGTACCGACCACTGCATTTCGTGCGTAAAAGTCAAAACAAGGAGGACAGGGGCGCTTCCATTCGACCAAATAGTTTGAAATTTCCGAAAATTTCCTGTGTTGAATGGAACAGTATTTTCCGGAGTGAGTGAGTGAAACCCAGCCGTCAAAGTCCTGGAAAAATTGTCAGCTATACACTGTCATAAAAACCTCTGTTCAACGGCCACCTCGATAAGTCGACTACGGCCAGCTTCTTGTCTTTTCAAGGCTGATTTTGTTTTGCTTTACATCTCTATTAAACGGCCAGGAACACTTGTAGTTGGACGTTTTCAGCCAGATGAAGGTAAAATAATGACAGTGTAGGAGCGTAACTGTTTCTTTTGCTTTTGTTAAGGTTATGGACCGCATTATAACCATTATTGTTCTCCTTTTCCTCCACTTGCATTTGTTTTTACTTATATTTGATTCCGGGGGTAGTTGATGAACTGAAAACTTTACCACGCCCAACGCTACTTTCAGGTGAACCTCTATTAAACGACCACCTCTCTAGTAAGCCGCCAGTTGTCTCGTCCCTGAGAGTGGCCGAGAGTGGTTCAGAGTGGCCGACTGTATACCCTCAATTTTCGGAAAGTTCTCACTTGGAATATTCCGTTCCATTAGATTTTAATTACCGAAACTTTTGGCAAGTTAAATGATTCGCTTTGCGTAGCCCTGGCTCTCTAGTCCAGGATGGCTTGAAGAGATCAGAAGCGGGAGGAAGTCTCCGCACCATTCCCCACTCGGCCACTTCACTCTCAGCCAGCCGGAGCCTGTTTACAGCCTGGCTATGCTTTTCGGAAATTCAACAATATTTCCCGATTTTCAGGAAAACTTTGCCTGTCCGCACCATTTTTCTCCGTTTCGAAATTTTCAGAATAACTATTTGGTTGAATGGAAAGTGTCCCAGGTTTTAAGGGTTAAAAAAGTTTAAAATGTTTACGTAATTGCCACTCCCTATTGGGGCTTTCCAGGAATAATGTAAACAAACAATGATAAATAAATATTTAAATAAACATAACTAGGTTAAAAATCCCAGCTGGCGGCAAGCAGACCAGTTGGCTGTTTAGAAGCGTAGCCGAGAAGCTAAACTGTGGGCTCAAGTGAAAACAAGAAGAAAACTGTGTTGTGTAAAGTTTGTTCGATAAGGAAAAACTTAGTAAATATTCATTATTGCCCGAAAAAGTACTTAAACTTCCATACGTTTCGAGGATACTGCCTCTTCATCAGTGGATAAAAAGCAACTGTAAATTGTGCGCGTGACATAACGTTGAAATCAAAACTAAAATTCTGAATTTGAAGTTACTTTCGCACGTTGACTAGGAAAAGAGTGCGCGCGTGTAAACATTCAAACTGAACAGATTTTGGGAGTTTATAGCAAGGCAAAGCCGGTATTGAGTCCTCCCGGCTGTACCGTTTTGTGTTTGAAAATCATCCTGGCTTCGAAGAGGCGCCTATTTTGGGTATCTCGTCGGAAGCCAGAGTTGATTACGGACACCAGCAAATCAGTACAGGTGTGCCCCGGTGATGCAAAACGTCGACCTACGGGAACATCGGTGTTGGTTTGTCGTGTTAAACATAACTGTTCTCTGTACTTGGGGCTACCGAGAACAACATCAGCTAGCGGTCAGAACAGGATTTTAACCCGCGACCCACGGATTTTCAAATTCGGCGCTCTAAGCACTCGGCCACGCTTGTAAACAAAAGGTTGTCTAAGTGTATTAGGTCCAAACCTTCACACGCGCACTGCGCATGAACCAGGGAGAGGAACCTAAAGGACGAAGCAGGCGCTATTTAACATGATTTCCTATATATTGCTATGGGAGGTGCGGGGGCCCCATGGTTGGCGCCAACGTCTCCGAATCGAGTGGTCCGGTTTCGAGCCCTGCCCGGGGACATTTTGCTGTGGTATTGGGCAAGAAACTTCCCTGTACTTCTTTACAGTGGCCCTCTCCACACAGGTGTTTAAATGGGTAACGTAGAATTTAATGCTGGGGAGCAACCCTGCGATGGACTAGCATGCCATCCAGGGGAGAGTGGAAATACTCATAATCGCTTCATGCTACAGAAACCGGGATAAGCTCCTACCCATATATTGCTGTGTTGTGTTGGCTCTAAATTTGCGTGATATTTTTTGCCTGCTATTTTCAAGAGAAAATTTCCCGGGGAAGACTTTTATAAAAAGACTTCTTCTCTCTCTGAATAATGTTCAGTTCTGCATTTTATCATATAGGTTTATCTTTTCAAGTAAAGCATCGCGGAAAGACTTTCAAAACCAACAGCAATGTCGAAGAGGAGAAGACTCGGACTCGATTTGAAAGTATTGGACACGGATAATAAAACACACAGAAGCCTCAATACAGATCAAGGGTGGACAACATTGCTGGAAGTTATAAGACATACTACATTGTCGGAAACAGAGCATGTTCTGCTAATTTGCATACATCTTTATTTTGTACTTTCAACATTCAGTTACACGACATTAGGTTTTATATTTCTTCAGTTCTCAACATGGGGCTTTTTCTTCTTGACAACAAACCCACTCTAGTGATGACATGAGTTTGAATTGGACATTGTTTCAGTTTCAGCTGTATTGAGGACAATCGACTCTCCTTTCAGGCGGGAACCTGGGGCGGAATTACCACAAGGCACTTCAGTCATTCAACATCTTGACGAAGAACCTTTTATGAAACGTTACTTGTAAGACTATCCATCACCTTGTGCAGATCATGAGCGACTCTATTTCAGTCATAAAGATGCAAGATCAAGAACTGTCAAAGATACTCCAATGTTTCAAATGCTAGCTTGCTACTGTGTCAAGCTGGATCAGCGAAAATGGTGTCCTTTTTAGTACCAAGAAGTACGACTCCCTGGCATAGCAGATACTCAGTCTTAAGAAATGCTATCTAATATATAATGTCATAATCTTTGCTGGGGAAAATCTTTGAGGAACCTCTCCAAATTTCATATAAGAGGGGTAATTAAAAGACATGCGTTTATTTATTATTATTATTACTTGTTCCGGTGTTTACATGAAATGCGAAAACATAAGTAGCTGATTAAGCAATTCTAAAGTCAAGGTATATTTCCAGACAGAAAAAGAAGACTGAGGCCATCTAAGGGGACGAAAGTTGCCACTCACAAGAAATTTCAGTATGTAAAACGGGCATTATGATTCCCTACGCGTAGAATATTATATGAAAAGCAGGCGAATTATTGCACACAGCACAGTTCACTGCCCTGTCTTTCATTTTTCACCCTTAAGGGAAAACAGAATGAAAAAGAAGGCAATACATGGTTTCTGTTTATATCATCATCATCATCAACATCTGGGGGGAGCAGAGACGGGGGAGTATTTTACTCAAATAATTTTTTAGACTTTTTTATTGTTATGTAAACATGTTAAAATGCTTTTATAACTTGTATCAATACTAGCTGACTGTATCTGGCCCCGAAAATTGGATGTACATGTCGAAAAAGCTCCGTAATAGTCAGTCAATAATAGTGCGATTTCATTAAAAACTAAGATACATTTGTGGGCTTTCCTTTGTGTTTCCAAGTCAACCCACCTTAACATTTTGAAAGCTTCTTCGGTCGCTGTCCTCATTTGTATTATGTGAACTATGCTATAATGCGTGATACCGTTGAAGAGGGCGAAGCCCGAGTCAACTATCAGGAAATAGAAATCGGGAGGGAATAATATAATCGTTTTAGTATAAATCTACTATTCGAACAAATCATTGTCTAAATCCTCTCCAAAGACACTTCGAAA
>CM042748.1:30137096-30149596 GCA_022496165.2 Catalaphyllia jardinei | reverse complement strand
TCTTCTTGGTGCTCTATCCTGTCAGGTGTACCTCAGGGCTCAATACTTGGCCCCTTGTTTTTTGTAATTTTTATCAATGATCTGCCAGAAGTCGTTACCCCAGGGAACACTGTGTCATTATACGCTGACGACTGCAAAACATCAAGGGTGATAAATGGCCCAGTCGACCATTCTCTATTTCAGTCTGATATTGATAACATCTACAGATGGAGTCTACAAAATCGTATGGAGTTCAATGTTAAAAATGTAAGCTAATGCCAATCTGCAAAAAAAGATCTCCACTTCTCTCTGACCAACATCTCAATAACACCAATTTGCAGTCAACATCTGATTTCTGTGATCTTGGACTGGTTACAAACTGCCATCTCTCTTGGAACAATCACATTGATAAGATAACAAGCAAGGCCAATAGGATCCTGGGACTTATTAAAAGAACTTGTAGAGGACTTAAAGATGTTCCTACTCTAAGAAACCTTTACCTTGCTCTAGTTAGATCTCAACTGGAGTTTTGCTCTGTGGTGTGGTCCCCATATCAAGCTAGTAATATAATGAAGTTGGAACGAATTCAGCGAAGAGCAACTAAGCTAATTCTGAAGACCACTGATGAATACCAGCAACGAAGAGAAAAACTTAACTTACTATCCTTAGAACAAAGAAGGTTTTTATTTGATGTTTTATTTTTGTATAAAGTCTTGAATGGCCATATAGACATTGACTTATCCAATAATGTCCAGTTTTTTAAAGAATCTGCTACGAAGAAAGGCTGACTGTACACTACTTAAGAAAAACTATGCAAGAACGAACATTTTTGAATATAGTTATTTCAACAGGATTGTAGACATGTGGAATTCTCTGCCACACTCAGTTCGTCGGGCACATAGTGTTGAAAATTTTAAGAAGAGTGTCAGGGATATCCTGATCAGAAGTCTGTGATTGTCAATATCATTTCATTTTATTGTTTTGGTAATCCTATTTACTATCGCATTTCATAGTAATTATTTAAAGTTTTTATCGGATTAGTGTTATTTCTCTATTGTAGTGTAATTATTATACATTAGTTAGTAGGGTGGTCTATCTTGTATGGGGTCTCAGACCCTTTTATAGACTCTCCCTGGCATTCTTACTCTATTCTCACTTCACCCATGTATCCTTTGCCAAATTGTAATAAATAAAAAAAAATAAATAAACTTTTTGCAAAGTTAAAAAACTCCCGGTCTAGGTAGTTTAGAGACACTTTTTACGCAATGCGTGACTGACTGACTTAATAATCGTAATTGTTTTAATATTGCAAAGGTGATTTAGGCGCTGTGTTATCATGTTCACCTGTAAGTGATTTAAAGAACAATTTTTATTCAATAGACTTTGTTTTGTTCTGTTTTCGTTTTTGTTGTTTCGCTTGAGTTCCCTGCCGTTACTGAGCCCGGAACAAGCTTATTATCTATTCAACTCATTCACGTCACATGCGCCGACACTGATAAAAATGAGACAGGAATGTCTGTACTGTGTTATAAACAGTGACATTTTGTCACGTCAGTGCAGTATATAGGCTTAACATTGGAAGGCGCGAGCATTTGCATAATAATCAATGTCCATTGAAGGGTCAGGAAGGGTAGCATTTCTGCCTTCAAATTGTAATTAGCTACTTAAAATTCTGGGCGTTTACAGCTACCAGGTTCTACCTTTCCATCGCGCTGTACAAGCTCTAAAGACAAAGTTTGAGTCTTCGGTTGAAATCGCTATGGATGATGATGTAAGGTTAACTTACAAGAAGAAGAAAACGCAGCGAAGAGTTCGCTGTATTGGAGCGATAGTCTTCGTGATTCTTGTGTTTGTGATTGGCTTTTTGATCGGATATTTTGCAAAGAAATCCGGGTCTAAAGAACATGGCAAGGAACCCAGAGAACGCGATATGAAGAAACAGCTGCAAAAGCGACGGATGAATTTTCATAAGCAGTTTCAATCCACTGTCAAGGAAGAACAGCTTGAAAAAAGCTTGATGTAAGTTGGTGAAACACTTGACTAAACTTTCAAAACGATTCCTTAAATACTCCTTAAGATGTCTTTTTTTTAAAGTCTTGCTATGGTGTAAGAGCTCGTCAATACCTTCATTTGCTGTTTGAATTGACATGCAGGCAGTTAGAAGTCTAAGTTCACCATGTTCATTCGTAATTATGCTAATTGATTTTTAGTAACTGACTTGTTGAACACAATGCATGCATAATCAATGCAGAAATCTTGATTATTATTTCTAGGGGCTTGGCAAGTTCAGCATTATAATAACGGTATTTTCCACAAGGCCGAACCGATCTCGTTCTATTCCCGCTTGAGCAAATTTCCCACCAAGAATTACTCGACAAAATGCTGCAGGATCGTGATTAAGTTGCTTTCTTAAGTCGCCGTAAACTGCTTCATATGGAGAAGTTTAACACGCATTCAGAATTCAACCCTTCCTTGATATTTATGAGAAACTTACCAACTTTTCTCGTGAGAGAGTATGCAAACCAGGCGAACTGACCCATAGGAAATTCAGAACGACCAGTCCACAGTTTTCCAGGAAATCAGATCCTAACGTGGAGAATAGGCGATCAAGAACTAAGCCGTGTATTACACTGTGATAAAACACTCCGGTCACTTGAAAACACTCGAGAAATGTAGAAAACACTCGCCTGAGGCTCGTGTTTTCTACATTTCCCTCGTGTTCTCAAATGACCATCGTGTTTTATCACAGTGTAATACACGGCTTAGGCTTCTTTATTTGTTAAATATAGGTCTCCATAGCAACTTCATTACTAAGCGTCTTAAATCTTGTGTTAATCGTTTCTACTCTTTTGTTAATGTTAAAGTTATTTTTCAAAACACCCGGCACATCAAATCTTTCTTCCCATACAAGGACCGACTCAAACGATCACAATTATCCAAAGTCATTTACAAAGCTAGTTGCTGGGACTGCAACGATTGTTACATTGGGAAAACGAAGCGAAGACTTCACGACCGGAAAACGGAACAATTCAAGGCCCTTTCAAAACACGATCACTCTTCTGCAATTGCCGATCACGTTAAAACAACTGGTCACAACATCAACTGAGACCATTTTGGCATCCGGCAAGACTAATTTCCATTGTAAAGTTAAGGAGACCTTGTTTATTCAAGAGTTACAGCCAGCTTTGAATGCCAGTGTCAGCAGCGAAAAGCTTTTACTCTATTAAGAAAGCCTTTTCATTGTCCCTTCACAGACAGTTTCCGTTTGAAACGTCTTAAATTTATATTGCAGATGTTTTCTGTCTAGGATCCAGACCCCCATTTATACAGTATAAATAGCTTTTCAAAAAATTTGTAACGATTATACTTTTGAAAATGTATGCTGACTGGCATACGAAACGTCAAGGTTATAAAATGAAAGTTTTTAATATGTTTATCACCGCTGTTTGTTTTATATTTTTAATCAAGCTACGAGGGCCGAAAACCAAGAGTTTATATAATAATTATAAAAATTAATTATCAACAATTATCATGCTATCCAACTATCCACCAAGCTAGATAATAATTATTAAGTTATAAATATGTACACATCAAACCTAAAATTGTGGCATAAATATTGAAAATTTAAGATTGGCAGTAAGTAATTACATAGACAGCTGGTCCTTAGATTTAAAAGATTCCAAATAGACTCCAGATTTTTATGAAATGCACTTAAGGTGGGAGACTGTTAAACATGTGTAGGTAGCTTGTTCCATTGATGAGTAACCTTATAAGTAAAAGAATTATGGGAGTATTGGTTATTATAGGAGGGCCGAACAAGGATAAAACCTTCTCCCCTTAACTTATAATGTGAGACACGGAACTTGAAGAAATTAGAAATATAACTGGGCCCAAAAACATTTATGTAATTAAAACATTTATAATGAAAGTGATTGTTCATATCTTCTAAATTCCAAAGAATTCATTCCTGCTATGGAAAATATGGAGCTGTAATCTAAATCATTTCCAGTATTTAAAAGAGTCTTCCATTAGCAGCTTCAAGTTGATTAGTTAAAGTCTTGTTTATTCCTAATAAAAGTGGGCTGCAATATTCCAGATGGGGTAAAATATAAGTCCTGTACAAAATTAGAGCAACATCAGTGGGTATCAGTCTATTTAATCGCCTCAGAACTCCGATTTTAGCATAGACCTTCTTTTAGATGGCTGATATGTAGGCCTTGCAGGAGAGCTTGTTATCAATGTGAACATCAAGGATCTACTCCAGAATGCTCTCACAATTATCAATGCAGCGCAATTTCTGTAGTTTAGGTTTTGCTTATGTGATCGTCCATTCTAAAAGCAAGTTCTCTCGACTCTCCTGTTTTCTCAGGTATTTCTCCGCTGAACCACATATCGCGGGATCGCCACGACAGAAGGTCCTTGCTGAAGAACTAGTCAGGCGCTGGAAAGACGAATATGGATTTGATAAAGTCGAAATGCCAATGTATGAAGCACTCCTGTCAAAACCCGACATGGACAAGAAAACAAGAGTAACCCTCAAATACAAGAACGGTAGCATCATTTACCAAGTCAAAGGAGAAGAGCAGGTATAAATCATAATTTCTTACACGAAGTCAGCTTGTGAAACGTTACCAGGATTGGCACTCCCAGAATCGTTCCGTGATAAAGAGAGGCGTTGTGTGACTTGCTGTGACATTGCATGCAACGTG
Organism: Catalaphyllia jardinei; assembly: GCA_022496165.2. Taxonomy (NCBI): domain Eukaryota; kingdom Metazoa; phylum Cnidaria; class Anthozoa; order Scleractinia; family Caryophylliidae; genus Catalaphyllia; species Catalaphyllia jardinei. The sequence continues at coordinate 30,144,908 of CM042748.1, read as the reverse complement.
AGCAACTCAGTTGTGAACAGTTTGCCAGAAAAACCCAATTAAATCTGACACTTGGGGAATCGTTGTGTGACCGAGACAGGTGTTGCGTGACTTGTTATGACATTGCTGAACGCCACTTGCGTTAGTCGCTTTCGCAGCCTTTTCTAGGATATCATGCAACGCTCCGCTGCGTGACATCCCAAAAGAGGCTGCGAACGAGACTACACTTGCGTGGCCCTTTAGAGTTTCGTTTCTTTTTGTTTTCCAGGAAGGAGGATCAAGCAAGAAGGACAAAGACGTTGTCCAGCCTTTCCTTGGTTACAGTCCAAGTGGAAAAGCATCGGGCGAACTTGTTTACGTCAACTATGGGCAAGTGCAGGACTTTGAGCAGCTCAAGAATCTTAGTGTGAATGTCACAGGAAAAATTGCTATCATGAGATATGGGAAAATATTTCGAGGAAATAAGGTAATGCTTGGGCTGGGCTTGAGAAGTGTGTTCAGGTGTATAATTGAGATTGGAAAGATGATATATTTAGCCTTACGATACAATTTATTCTCATTTAACACTGATTTCAACTGACTTCCTGGGCCGGGTTGTTCAAAGCGTGATTAAGATAACCCAGGGTTAGCGAGAATTTGATTCCAGTTTTGTAACGTTTTGGTAAGGTGTTCGGTTGATATTGTCTGATCTGCAGTTTTAACTGCAGTAATCTCAAATTGCACCAAACATTAAAGGTGGAAAACATTTTTAAACAAGAAAAAATAATGCTGCAGTTAACGTTTAGTCCTGGGTTAATGTTAACCGGCTTTCGAACAACCCGGCCCATTGGCTCCGCTAGCCCCTATGGTTATTCCAGGTAGTTTTTATTATCGATATCTTGGTACGATATAAGTATTATAAAACTTGTGAGAGAGCGCAAATAAAGATTGTTGTTGTCGATAGAAAGCAGACGTCCCAGTGCCTATCCAACATGGTGGGAGCTGCATCCATCTTGAATTTCACCGCTTGAGACAACACTGAGGACGAGTTTCAATAATTAGGGAAGATTTGCTCTATTTTCAAGAATGTTTCTTGTTTATTTTCAGGTTGCAAACGCAGCCAACTACGGAGCTATAGCAGCTATTATTTACTCGGATCCTGCAGATTACGCCCAGCAGGGGGGAGAACCGCAGAACACATACCCAAACACTGCGTGGCTTCCCGCTAGTGGAGTACAACGCGGATCACTGTTCACTATGCCTGGCAATGGAGACCCCCAGACCCCTGGAATAGCAGCACTTAAGGGGATGTTCCGGAGGTCGTTCAGTGACAGTGAATTACCTCCCATCCCCGCACATCCCATGGGATATGGAGATGCCATTCATTTTCTTAAGAGAATCAAAGGTAATATCTGTTTTCAACCTTTTGCGTTGTTTTTGGTTTGCGATCGCGCGGGTTACAATAGAGACATGACCGACACCTTAAAACCATCGCAAGAAAAACCTCTGGCACCCAGGCTGCTGGGGTAAATAATTTGACAAAGTTGAAACACTTATGCATGCAAGTGTTAGTAGTTAGGTAAGGTAAAGTAAGGTCTGCGTCAGGCTAATCGGTCCATAAAGCCGGAGCTTATCCGGTTTTCTGTAACATGAAAGTGACTACGAGTAATTCTTCTCCCCCCTGGATGGGATGCTGGTCCATCACAGGGTTACCCTCAGCATTAAATTCACCAGTACCCATTTATATACCTGGGCGGAGAGGCACTGTGAGAGTTAAGTGTCTTGCCCAAGCACACATCGTAATGACCCCGGTCAATAACTTTATTGATAGAAGGAAACCTGTATAACAGTTAAATGAGGTTGAAAGGCAGTAACGAGGAGTGAATAATCGCAAAGGTAAGAAGGGTTATGGAGAGTTAGGACCAACCGTCCCACATTTCCACGACAGTTTTTGGCTTTAAATTTATTTTGTGTACTGGGAAAAGTACTTATTAAAGTTGTCGTCTTTCTTATGGGGCAGTTGCGTCTCCGTGCTAGGTTCGACGGCCTGGATGGTGTTTATTGAGTAACTAATTGGTAAGAATTGGTCACAATTTCAATTGTCAACTGAGAAATGACCCAGTTTTTCTAACTGATAGCTGAGTGGGTCTGAGATTTGCCAAACTGATTAACTGATGGCTGCGCAATGGGCTTAAATTTTAACTAAGGACAGAGAAACATGCACCTATGATTCCAGTATCTCTAATAGATTCTTAGCTCTATCAGGACGAAAGCCCCTTCGAGTGATCATGAGCGTCGCTTATGGAACTCACAGTCGCGGTGTTTTGACCTATTATGGCCATATACAAAATTACCCTTTTTTTGAAGAAAACCTAAAAATAGCAGTTTCCTGAGACAGAAAAACACTTACGACATAACAAACCAAATTTGAACAAGGGTGGTTAAGGATGGAGAAGATTAACACTGGTGTCAAACCACGGACTTGAAGAATTTTAGGCTTTACATTGTTCTAGATGAGAAAAATAGACGTAGCTCATAAAGTGATATAAGCGCTGTTGAAGGATGCAGTTCTTCTTCTGATTGTGCTCTCGTAACTGGGGCAGGTGCTTTGTGGACTAACTGCGGTATGTTTTGTGTAGGAAGCGAGGTCCCCGCCGATTGGAAAGGTTCTCTTGATATAATGTACCGTCTCGGACCAGGCTTTGACGACAGTGAAATAATAGTGGAAGTTGACGTTAATAACAAGCTGGAAGTATTACCGATCTACAATGTGATTGGAACAATCTACGGACGCGAAGAGCCCGACAGATATGTCTTGATTGGCAATCACCGAGATTCCTGGGTATACGGTGCTGTTGATGCTTCCACTGGAACCACTGTCACAACAGAAATTGCTCGCGTGCTCGGTGAAATGAAAAACACTGGTTGGAGACCGCGTCGAACGATTAAGGTGAAGAAAATAAGTAAAAATAAGTTTAATGTTGCTTTTCTCTTAAACGGGCTCGGTGACCTTTATTTTAATTGTACAATTTTGGTTTTCAAATTATCCTCTTTAAGTTAAACACTTAAAAAAAGTGTTGGGAATAATAAGAAAAAGATATAGCTATAAGCGCCGGTACAACACCATTATTCGACGACGCAAATTACTAGTATGACCTTGAAGACAACGACTTCATGAACTTTTTGAGTTGATGTAGTTTTACATTGGGTGATATTTCCATAAATTATATATCACATTGTCCCATAAGCTCGAGACTTTCTACCTATCAAATTGTTTTTGTTTCAAGTGTGTTACGTGAATAAACTTGTCTTCCACTACCGCAAAATGCAATGAGTGAACAAGATGAAACAATGTGAGTGGTTAGTTTACGAAGATTTTATCGGTAATAGTCTTGAAATAGTCAGTCGAATTTTTACATAATATCGTTCTTACTGTATTTTTTACGCGATTTTTAGTGGGGAGCCAGAGAAAGATTAAAAAAAAAAAGTTTGGCAATCTTTTTGTCTGAGGAAAAACATTAGAATCGAAAGGACACAAGTTTTAAGAGACAAATTCTATAGTTTCAATGGAAAGCCAGAAATTGACTGAAACAAAAGTTACATCATAAGTTGATAGTTTTTGGTAGATAAAAGACTATGGCTGACTACTTGTTAAAGGAGCAGTTAGCCTGTGAACAGGCTGGGAGAGTCTGAACGTCGAGAAGGAGCTGGATGAGAGTTAGTGGCCGAGGAGGGAATGGGGTGATGATAGCGGTTCATAGGCTAAGAACTGAAGTACATACCGAGACGCCATTTTGTTGACGTCATCATTTAGACAAGGATAGAATAGGATAGGATACTGCTTTTAACAAAGTTCCTTCCCTAATTTCCTCACCATCATGGCCGCTCCCATCCCTCTGGGGGGCTAAACCTGAAGACAATAATACGATTTAACATTTCGGTTTTGTTCAACAGATTTGCAGCTGGGGAGGAGAGGAATACAGCCTCATCGGATCAACAGAATGGGTTGAACAACATGAAAAAGAACTCACAGAAAGAGCTGTAGTCTATCTTAACGCCGACACAATTGTCTCTGGCAAATACGTTCTCATAACTGGCGGCAGTCCGCTGGTCAAAGATACTATACTGGAATTCAGCAAAACCGTGATCGATCCAAACGCCCATGACGACAAGGAAACCATATTCGACATCATGCTCGAAAGAAACCCTTCCAAAAAGGATCCTTCTAAACCCTCTGTGAACAACCTAGGTTCCGGAAGTGACTTTGCACCGTTCTACCAGTTTATAGGTGTTCCATCAGCAGACTTCTACTACACATTTGGCTACAACAACACGCCGATTTTCTACCCAGTCTACCACTCTCAACACGATACCTTTAATTGGACCACGAAGTATGTTGATCCCGATTTCACGTTGCACAAGGCTGTCACGCAGCTCACTGGGGGACTCTTGCTTGCGTTTGCTGATATGCCGCTGTTGCCAATGAGCGTCACGCTGTACTCAGAAGCCTTGACCGGATCACTGGATACTCTGAAAAACTCTTATAAGGAGAAGCTGCAAAGTCACGCTGCATCCCTCGGCTTCTTAGAGGACGCTGTTAAACTGTTCCAGGAGGCCTCAAAGAACTTTACAATTGCTAGGTATACCTAACATACCTTTCCAGATAATAAAAGGCTCTTGATTATAACTGGTCACTGATTATGGCCCGTCACTCAATTTGATTGCGCGACGCGTGACGGTAGCGAAGTATTTTGAATTTACTATATTTTTAGTATTTTGGTTCTCACCTCGTTCCATCTATGAAACTGACAATTCTCTTTCACTCATTATTACATGAACAGAATTTCATTTTACAGAAAGCAAAAGAAAAAAGAAAACGGAGTATTTGTTCATTTCATTTGCCAAGCACAGTGCCAACAAATGGTTGACCGAACCGCTATTGCACAAACACTAACTCCTTCGTGTAGAAGTCGCTAAGGTGTCAAACACAGTGTGATAGGTTTTGATGGAAGCGCGCGAAGCAAGTTCTAACCTCAAACGCCTTAAATCAATCATTACTTTTCGGGCTTCCTCATGGTTTTCGCATCTTACATGAAACTTTTCAATTTTGTCGTTTTTAATAAGCTCATGTCAATATTTTTCATCCTTAACAATCCTTATTCCTTTAGGGTATATTATTACCGGGGGGGGGGGGTATTATCTCTTTGGTGTTTTCCTACTATTTTCAGTTTTACTTTAATTTAAAGATACCTCTGTAGGCGGCCAAAATAATTCAAAATACTTCGACTTACCTCTTTTAAACAAAGCTTCTTTCTTGCTATTGTTTCAGAGCTAAAGTCCAGAAGAAAGTCGACGACTTCGAGGAGACGAGTTTTGAAGAACTTCGCCGGGTCAATGACCAAATGATGAAAATGGAAAGAGCATTCATCTACTCCTATGGCTTGCCGGGAAGGCGTCTGGTCCGTCACGTGATCTTTGCACCCAGTAAGTACAATCTGTATGGCTCTTCAAGCTTTCCTGGCGTGAGCGACATCCTGTTCAAGCTGGATGAAACTGGAGACGAAGATGAAGTGGATCGTCAAATATCCATCGCTAGGCAGTGTATTCTGGCTGCAGTTGATATTCTTACTCCTTATGAATAATCTCCTCGTTTTCCCGTCCTTCCTCCCTTCCTGATCGAGATTTTTGTCCACCAGGCTGGGGATGGAGAATATAGGTATTGGACTTCGTGTGTTTTATCAAAAGAAGATCAAAGCAAGAGAGCGAGTCCCCTGTATAGGCCATGTACCCATGGTAGTCCCTCTTAGGTTATTTTTAGACATGGTACCCAGTTCATTTGAGGATGTTACTCGTGCGATGCGTAGACAGCCCAAGCAACAACGACAATAATCCTTTAATTTAGCTCAAAGCAATAGGTTTGCTTGTGGGTCGTGTTTACACTAAAAACAGAAATATTTACAGTAATAAGCATAGTACCTGGATGCAGTGTTCCAAAGTACAGCGCCGAGGTAGCTCATCGAGTTTTTCTCATAGCTCGCGAACAAAATCTGGAAACGAGAATGAGAAACGAGACGAAATGTCGGTCAGTGTGCTGACTAAAAGAAGGAGCTTTATAAGAGCTATTACCTTGTGTATAAGGCCTATATGGGAGATTCACTCTCTTATCTTGATCTTCTCTTGGTTTTATATGACATTATTGTGGCATAGATGTGGGCCTCGCCTCAAGGTGGTAGTTTTATATATCTTAATGATATGTACCCATATATAGTTTTTGTTATGCGCCATTTTAGAAACGGAAGCAAATGTAAGACGCGTCTTGTTGTCGCACGCAGTTTCTTGAAAGCCCAGGAAACTTCGCCCCGCAAGACCCGTTTTTAGTCAATCTGTATACGTTTTAAACTTCTGGTATGAAGGGAACTTCTAGTAATCATAACAAAACAGCTCTGTAATCATAAGTTTTGACATTTTGCTACGGCTTAATGGGTGCGCAAACCTTTCGGGACATTAGAGAAACGAGCCCCAGGCCCGTTACTGGGAGAAGGGATGCTCCACTATCCCTCAGCAACGGTCCCCGACACAAGCCACTTCGGGATGAGGGGTGGTCCCAGTTTTCTTCTGGTCTCAAAGGAAGTGAGAAATAATGAAGGCAAAATCTCTCAGGCTCTGGAAAGTGGCGGATCCTATGATTTTAGTCAATCACTTAGTTGCTAAGCAACACGTGTCCTCTTTGAGCTAGATTGACGTAACAATTTTTAACGCAATAGGAATAATGTGCGCTAAAAAATCTTGGAGAGCTTTAGAGAATTGAAGATTTCCACAAAAAAGGGTGCTTATACGTACTCCAAACTAAACATACCTGTAACTTTATTAGAGAAAACAATGTCTGTAACTTACGTTTTAACTGAGAATAAAATATGACATCCATAGCCGGTAGTTACGTTTCCGCGTGCAATAATTTTTTTCCTCGCGAAATTAAAACTAGTAGGGGAGAGACTGTTTCGGTTTTCACTTCATTGAATATTTAGTCTACATTTGGAGCCAATCATGACGACCAGGGAGGGAGGGGGGAAGTGTGGTGGCTGGCAGCGAGACCTGGAAACGAGTTTCTATGACCGCCCTAGTAGAGCATGATGGCACAGGGAGATTGCTGGAACAATTTATCGGTGTTCAACAAGCCAGGAGAGTGACGCCGGCATGAAATGATGAGTTTTCAGATGAAGCATTCGAGCAGCGCGACCGGTAATGCTTACCTTGCTCTCGATGCGTAGACTGATTGCCATTAATTTTGTAATGCCCTGCAACATATCTGATAGGACGTGATTGAGACGTTGGGGTGAATATAAGGGGAGTCAGGGTCAATATTCGGGTTCTAAATATCCGAGGCACACCCAAGGAAGAGCGATGATGGTACAACAAGATCTTAAAGATCGTGGTAACATTTCAGCCAGTCAAAGCCGAAACTGTTTATTACATTTACTATACGGCGAGTGTTCAGCGTTCTCTAGTTCCCGTGCAGAGCTGGCATATCGGGAACCGTGGCTTTAACGATACAGTGGAATAAATGTTTTGTTTCCCAGTTGATAGTTTTCAATCTCAGGTCAGTGATGCCCTGATGTTTCTGGCGGTAAGACAAATGTCAAAGTTCTAACAGTGAGGCGGCCTCGAGGTATTCTGGGAAGAAATCTGAAAAGTATCTTGGAAATGACGTAGAGTATCTGGCCATGCCCAGTTGTGAACTAGGGAAGAAATTATCGTTATATTCTTGAAAAGTACGATTTGTCAAAACGCTGTTGAAATGGTTACTCTGGTCGCAAAATAAACAGTGGCATAATTAGTGGTTAGGAATATATCATC
>CM042748.1:30095291-30122771 GCA_022496165.2 Catalaphyllia jardinei | reverse complement strand
GAGAATTAACTCTGAAGTGTAAATTTTAGTGCTAATTGAACCCATGAGTAACCCATTGGGCGTTAGCCCTAGTAAAGGGAATCAGGGAACCACACGAGGTAAAGAAAAAATCTTTTGACCTCGGTGGGAATCGAACCCACGACCTCCGGAACAGGTCTACCGTTACTATGCCGACTGAGCTACGAGGTCGGACAGAGAATGTCGGGGTCGATTAGGATGGTGAATCGCGGCGAAGAGAAAGTAAGGGTACATATGAATGTTGTGCCTCCCAGCTCCCGCCTGTAACGTCTTGTTGTGTTTGAAACTCATCCTGGCTACGAAGAGGCGCCTATTTTGGGTATCTCGTCGGAAGCCAGAGTAGATTACGGACACCAGCATATCAGTAGAAGCGTGTCCCGGTGATGCAAAATGTCGACCTACGGGAACATCGGTGTTGGTTTGTTGTGTTAAACGTAACTGTTCTCTGTACTTGGGGCTACCGAGAACAACATCAGCTAGCGGTCAGAACGGGATTTTAACCCGCGACCCACGGATTTCAAATTCGGCGCTCTAAGCACTCGGCCACGCTTGTAAACAAAAGGTTGTCTAAGTGTGTTAGGTCCAAACCTTCACACGCGCACTGCACGTGAACCAGGGAGAGGAACCTAAAGGACGAAGCAGGCGCTATTTAACATGATTTCCTGTATATTGCTATGGGAGGTGCGGGGGCCACATGGTTGGCGCCAACGTCTCCGAATCGAGTGGTCCGGTTTCGAGGCCTGCCCGGGGACATTTTTCTGTGGTATTGGGCAAGAAACTTTCCTGTACTTGTTTACAGTGCCTCTCTCCACACAGGTGTATAAATGGGTAACGTCGAATTTAATGCTGGGGGGGTGACCCTGCGATGGACTAACATCCCTTCCAGGGGAGAGTGGAAATACTCATAATCGCTTCATGCTACAGAAACCGGGATAAGCTCTTACCCATATATTGCTGTGTTGTGTTGGCTCTAACAACAATTTGCCTGCTATTTTCAAGAGAAAATTTCCCGGGGAAGACTTTTATTAAAAGACTTCTTCTCTCGCTGAATAATGTTCAGTTCTGCATTTTATCATATAGGTTTATCTTTTCAAGTAAAGCATCGCGGAAAGACTTTCAAAACCAACAGCAATGTCGAAGAGGAGAAGACTCAGACTCGATTTGAAAGTATCGGACACGAATAATAAAACACACAGAAGCCTCAATACAGATCAAGGGTGGACAACATTGCTGGAAGTTATAAGACATACTACATTGTTGGAAGCAGAGCATGTTCTGCTAATTTGCATACATCTTTATTTTGTACTTTCAACATTCAGTTACACGACATTGGGTTTTATATTTCTTCAATTCTCAACATGGGGCTTTTTCTTCTTGACAACAAACCCTCTCTAGTGATGACATGAGTTTGAATTGGACATTGTTTCAGTTTCAGCTGTATTGAGGACAATCGACTCTCCTTTCAGGCGGGAACCTGGGGCGGAATTACCACAAGGCACTTCAGTCATTCAACATCTTGACGAATAACCTTTTATGAAAAAGTTACTTGTAAGACTATCCATCACCTTGTGCAGATCATGAGCGACTCTATTTCAGTCAAAAAGATGCAAGATCAAGAACTGTAAAAGATACTCCAATGTTTCAAATGCTAGCTTGCTACTGTGTCAAGCTAGATCAGCGAGAATGGTGTCCTTTTTAGTACCAAGAAGTACGACTCCCTGGCATAGCAGATACTCAGTCTTAACAAATACTATCTAATATATAATATCATAATCTTTGCTTGGGAACATCTTTGAGGAACCTCTCCTAATTTCATATAAGAGGGGTAATTAAAAGACATGCGTTTATTTACTATTATTACTTGTTCCGGTGTTTACATGAAATGCGAAAACATAAGTAGCTGATTAAGCAATTCTAAAGTCAAGGTATATTTCCAGACAGAAAAAGAAGACTGAGGCCATCTAAGGGGACGAAAGTTGCCACTCACAAGAAATTTATGTTAAACGGGCATTATGATTTCCTGCGCGTGGAATGTTATATGAAAAGCAGGCGAATTGTTGCACACAGTACAGTTCACTTCCCTGTCTTTCATTTTTCACCCTTAAGGGAAAATAGAATGAAAAAGAAGGCAATACATGGTTTCTGTTTATATCATCACCATCATCAACATCTGGGGGGAACAGAGACGGGAGAGCATTTTACTCAAATAATTGTTTAGACTTTTTATTGTTATACAAACATGTTAAAATGCTTTTATAACTTGTATCAATATTAGCTGACTGTATCTGGCCCCGAAAATTGGAAGCTCCGTAATAGTCAGTCAATAATAGTGCTATTTCATTAAAAACTAAGATACATTTGTGGGCTTTCCTTTGTGTTTCCAAGTCAACCCACCTTAACATTTTGAAAGCTTCTTCGGTCGCTTCCCTCATTTGTATTATGTTAACTATGCTATAATGCGTGATACCGTTGAAGAGGGCGCAGCCCGAGTCAACTATCAGGAAATAGAAATCGAGAGGGAATAATATAATCGTTTTAGTACAAATCTCGGACAAAACATTATCTAAATCCTCTCCAGAGATACTTCGAAAACCCTAAGAAGCAGCCGTCATTTTGTTAACAAGGGCACACGCTAGGCTACTCACTATCTATCACAGTCCAACCCTCTGGTAAGGAACCTTAAGAAATACCAGACGTTGAACATCGGCTACTGAACGGAAATTAGCGTGCAAAAGGGCCAGTCAAAGAATTGCTGTCCTCATGCGACTGGGGCATGTAATCCTAGTAACGCCAAACTTAAACTATGTACGGCAGCTTTGTTACCTTATCTGCTGCCACCTAGTGTGGCACTTCTAGTGATTTGCGCAAGTTTGAACGGCTACAAGAAAGACGCTTGAGGGTTGTGTACAATGTAAAGCAAGCTAGGTATTTTCATTTATTGAAAAGGGCCGAGCTGCCAACTTTGATGAATAACTTTAACTTTGTCTTAAGTTAAATATAAACTATGCCCAAGTAATGTTTGCAATATTTAAAAAATATATAGCTCTAGGTATAATTTGAGGCAATCTGATTTCTCCACTCCTGGGTATAACTCTATAACCAGTACGGTAGGCACTCAGTACGATACTTAGGATTTATGGGTGAAACTGTCTTCGAATGACAGATCAGCCAAAACACTTAATGTGTTTAAAAGGTGCATTCGTGGCAAAGATCTAACTGAGTTATAAGTATAAATTTACCGTAGTCTGTTGTGAACCCGTGAATTTGATTGGCTATATTACCGTTTTCTATTTAAACAATAGAGTGTTTCTGTCGAGGAACTATCGGCTGATAGTTACCCCGCGGAAATTTGATGTTCTTAAAACAGATATTTAGTTTTAAGGACATCAAAATTCCAAGGGGCGTCTATCAGGCCAATAGTTCCGAGACATGAGCACTCTATTGCCTTTATTGTTCACCACTAAATTTTCCCGTAGCAGCATGCCTCAAAACTGAAAACGACAAGAATTTATCACAACATCGTCCCCAGGGCCTTCTCCTCGACGATTTTCAAAAACCGTCGAGGTGAAGGCCCTGGGGACGAGGTTGGAATTTATCACACGCTCCTAACTGACGTGTTGTATCATAGTTTATCGAGGGGAATGGTTAGGAAGCCCGGCAAACATCAAAGCGGCAAACAAAGATGCCAAGATTCAGGTTGGAAGGTCCATGACCGTGCAAAACCTTTTGTTTTGCACTCATAAACTATGCATGAGTTACGTAACCAACACGTTTCTATTGGTTAGGTCCTCTGTACGGAGTAAACAACTATTGTGTTGTTTGCACGGTCAAGACCAAAAAAGCGAACAAAAACCTACAACAAAGAACTTTATCGGGTTTCATAACCATCCTTCTTTATTAACTATGGTTGTATGCGACAGCTTGTGTATATAGAGAATTGTATGGGAAAATCACCGATCGTAAAAAAAATTGTGTGAACAACTATATCATTTGATATAATTTTTCCTACTTCAAATGTGTCGCGAACTTGTCTCTTCTGCCGATTTTAGAGCCATTCTGACACCGTTTAGTGAAGTTATTTGAAACCTTTACTCCTCCTTCTAATTATAAAAGAATGGAAAGGCAGGCCACTTCATATATCGCTCGCCAGACGTCACTCCACAAATCGCTTTCTGCTCAAAAGGAAAAGTCCCGACTCGCAACAAAAACAACAGTTCCATAAAGCCCGAAAAATTTCACCCCAAATACGTGTGCTTCGACGCCCCTAGAGACTCGTAAAGAATGAAAAATTTGCCTTAAAATTCACCTTTTTGGCTTTCCTCAGAGGCTTGTGATGAGGCCGGCGACAGCGGCCCCTCGCAAGGTGGTTTCATTCTCAACTCTGATTGGTCCATTTGAATTTGTGAATCACTCGAAATTTGCTTCTCGGGCTAATATCATCAAATTTCGGCGTTGCAACTATTAGCCGATAGTTCCACGACAGAAACACTCTGTTGGGGAGATAGATAGTGTGGAGTAGCGTAGCCAGTAGATTTATACTAAAACTCGCTAGAAACACGGTCCATGTTTTCCATTTTTCAAATTAAACATAGAAAAAGATTGTTTTTTTTCACTTATATCGCGCGGCAACGGCAAATGAAGAAGCATAAGCCGTGTATTACACTGTGAAACTGAAACACTCCGGACATTTGAGAGCACTCGAGAAATGTAGAAAAAACTCGCCTTTGGCTCGTGTTATCTATATTTCGCTCTTGTTCTCAAATGCTCGTCGTGTTTTAGCAGAGTGTGATACACGGCTTAGGCTTCTTTATTTGTTAATTAAGACGCATCTTTAATTTAAGCTTTAATTGCTTTTAACAGAAAAACGAGCTCAGTAAACCGAATTCGTTAAAATCGGGTTGTGATCATCAAGATAAGATGCAACTTTTTGCAAAGTTAAAAAACTCCCGGTCTAGGTAGGTTAGAGCCACTTTAAATTTTACGCAATGCGCGTCGCCACGCCCTGAATTTAATTGCTCATACGTAGCCTAGCTGACTGACTGACTTAATAGTCGTAATTGTTTTAATATTGCAAAGGTGATTTAGGCGCTGTATTATCATGTTCACCTGTGATTTAAAGAACAACTTTTATTCAATGGACTTTGTTTTGTTCTGTTTTCGTTTTTGTTGTTTCGCTTGAGTTCCTTGCCGTTACTGAGCCCGGAACAAGCTAATTATCTATTCAAGCTCATTCACGTCACATGCGCCGACACTGATAAAAATGAGACAGGAAGATCAGTACTGTGTTATAAACAGTGACATTTTGTCACGTTAGTGCAGTATATAGGCTTACCATTGGAAGGCGCGAGCATAGAGTTCTAAAGTGATGACGTCACAAAAATAAAATTTTTTGAAATTATGGGATATGATGCCATATTCTTATAGAGCATGCTAAAAGACACCCTCATCCCAAAAATTAGCTCCGAATTGCAATTCCCGGTAGAGATATAAGGGATCAAAGTGTGATGGCATTCCATACAAAGCCTTCAAAATTTGTTTCTGTACCTTCAGTTTAGAACTGACTCAAAATTAGAGAGATTTATATGGGGCAGTATCAAATTCCAATCGTTCATATTTCAGCTGGGAATTACAATTAAGAGCTAAGTTTTCGCAAGGAACCTTTTTAAAGGATACTCTATTCGAAAATGGCGCCCAATCCCATAATTTCACAGGTTTAATTTTTTGTGACGTCACACTTCAGAACTCTATAATCAATGTCCATTGGAGGGTAGCATTTCTACCTTCAACTTGTAATTAGTTACTTAAAATTCTGGGCGTTTACAGTTACCAGGCTCTACCTTTCCATCGCGCTGTACAAGCTCTAAAGCAAAGTTTGAGTCTTCGGTTGAAATCGCTATGTATGATGATGTGAGGCTAACTTACAAGAAGAAGAAAAGGCAGCGAAGAGTTCGCTGTATTGGAGCGATAGTCTTCGTGATTCTTGTGTTTGTGATTGGTTTTTTGATCGGATATTTTGCAAAGAAATCCGGGTCTAAAGAACATGACAAGGAACCCAGACAACGCGATATGAAGAAAGAGCTGCAAAAGCGACACGACGAAAGGATGAATTTTCATAAGCAGTTTCAATCCACTGTCAAGGAAGGACAGCTTGAAAAAAGCTTGATGTAAGTTGGTGAAACACTTGACTGAACTTTCAAAACTATTCCTTAAATACTCCTAAGATGTCTTTTTTTAAAGTCCTGCTTTGGTGTAAGAGCTCGTCAATACCTTCATTTGCTGTTTGAATTGACATGCAGGCAATTAGAAGTCTAAGTTGACTGTTCACCCTGTTCATTCGTAATTATGCTACAATTAGCAACTGACTCGTTGAACACGATGCATGCATAATCAAAGCAGAAATCTTGATTATTATTTCTAGGGGCTTGGCAAGTTCAGCAACCTACAGAATCATGATGCAAGGCCACTTTAGATGACCTCGTTCCATTCGACCAAAAATACCGGTTTGAATTCCCAAAATTTTCGCATGTCGAATGGAACGGTATTTTCCACAAGGCCGCACCGATCTCGTTCTGTTCTCCTTAATTAACTGCAGAATACCCTGCCACTTATTTGCATCTCATTGAATAAGAATAGCATCTATTGTGTTCTGCTTCGTTCTTCAAAGAACGCCGACCAACGAAAACAATAGTGGTACAGAGTGGCAGGGTATTCAGCAGTTTCTCCCAAACTTACGAACTTTTCTCGTGGGAGAGTATGCAAACCGGGCGAACTGACCCATACGAAATTCGGAACGACCAGTCCACAGTTTTCCACGAAATCAGATCCTAATGTTTTTGTGGAGAATAGGCGATAAAGAACAGGCTCGAACTAAGGCAGATCATTTTGCATCCAGTGTAGTGTGGACTCGAAAGACTCGCCGGCCGACATCTTGTAGCTTTTCACGACTAAAGGAACTGGGGCCAATTCATACCGGGTAGAAATACCAAATGGAAAAGGAAATTTCCGAAATTTCCAAATTTCCAGAAACTTTTTGTTCCATTCGATTTTAAACCGGAATTTCTGAAATTTTGGTCGAATGGGACGCGCCCTAGATTATCGGAGTCTTTAGCAGAAGCGGAAGAACCAACCAATCACGAGGTCTGGAATCGAGCATTATGATTGGTTTATTCGTCCACTTCTGCTTCCGACTCCGTTGGTTTGACTTTGGCTAGATCGCATTACTCTTGCGACTCTGCTTACGGCGGCGAACTCCAACTCCGTCGTAATGAAAATCAATCAATCAATCAATCAATCAATTAACTAGTTAATCAATCGACCAGTCAATCGATCAATCAATCAATCAGTCAATCAATTTATTTAAGTCATTACGTGGGATTGAAGCTGCCCTCAGTATCCGAGCCAGAGGCTCATGAATATGACGAAAATAGAAGAGATAAAATTAAATAAATAAGAATTATAATAAGAAGATACATACATGGAATTGTCAACAATTATCATGCTATCCAACTATCCACCAATCTAGATGTATAATAATTATTAAGTTATAAATATGTGCACATCAAACCTAAAATTGTGGCATAAATATTGAAAAGTTAAGATTGGCAGTAATTACATAGACAGCTGGTCCTCAGATTTAAAAGATTAATAGACTCCAAATTTTTATGAAATGCACTTAAGTTGGGAGACTGTTAAACATGTGTAGGTAGCTTGTTCCATTGATGAGTAACCTTATAAGTGAAAGAATTATGGGAGTATTGGTTGTTATAGGAGGGCCGAACAAGGATAAAACCTTCTCCCCTTAACTTATAATGTGAGACACGGAACTTGAAGAAATTAGAAATATAACTGGGCCCATTTCCCTTAAAACATTTATATAATCATGAAAGTGATTGTTCATATCTTCTAAATTGCAAAGAATTCACTCCTGTTATGGACAACATGGAATTGTAATCTAAATCATTTCCAGTATTTAAAAGAGTCTTCCATTAGCAGCTTCAAGTTTATTAGCTAAAGTTTTGTTTATTCCTAATAAAAGTGGGCTGCAATATTCCAGATGGGGTAAAATATAAGTCCTGTACAAAATTAGAGTAACATCAGTGGGTATCAGTCTCTTTAATCGCCTCAGAACTCCGATTTTAGCATAGACCTTATTTTAGATGGCTGATATGTAGGCCTTGCAGGAAAGCTTGTTGTCAATGTGAACACCAAGGATCTCCAGAATGCTCCCACAATTATCGTTGCAGCGCAATTTCTGTAGTTTAGGTTTTGCTTATGTGATCGTCCATTTTAAAAGCAAGTTCTCTCGACTCTCCTGTTTTCTCAGGTATTTCTCCGCTGAACCACATATCGCGGGATCGCCACGACAGAAGGTTCTTGCTGAAGAACTAGTCAGGCGCTGGAAAGAAGAATATGGATTTGATAAAGTCGAAATGCCAATGTACGAAGCACTCCTGTCAAAACCCGATATGGACAAGAAAACAAGAGTAACCCTCAAATACAAGAACGGTAGCATCATTTACCAAGTCAAAGGAGAAGAGCAGGTATAAATCATAATTTCTTACACGAAGTCGGCTTGTGAAACGTTACCAGGATTGGCACTCTCAGAATCGTTGCGTGATAAAGAGAAGCGTTGTGTGACTTGCTGTAACAGTGCATACAACGCTAGCAACTTGTGAACAGTTTGCCAAAAGAACCCAATAAAAATTTGACACTTGGAGAATCGTTGTGTGACAGAGACAGGTGTTGCGTGACTTGTTATGACATTGCAGAACCAGGGCCACTTGCGTCGGTCTCCTTCGCAGCCTTTTTTGGGATGTCTTCGTTGCGTGACATCCCAAAAACGGCTGCGAACGAGACTACACTTGCGTTTTGCCCTTTAGAGTTTCGTTTCTTTTTGTTTTCCAGGAAGGAGGGTCAAGCAAGAAGGACAAAGACGTTGTCCAGCCTTTCCTTGGTTACAGTCCAAGTGGAAAAGCATCGGGCGAACTTGTTTACGTCAACTATGGGCAAGTACAGGACTTTGAGCAGCTCAAGAATCTTAGTGTGAATGTCACAGGAAAAATTGCTATCATGAGATATGGGAAAATATTTCGAGGAAATAAGGTAATTCTTGGGCTGGGCTTGAGAAGTGTGTTCAGGTGTATAATTGAGATTGGAAAGATGATATATTTAGCCTTACGATACAATTTATTCTCATTTAAAACTGATTTCAACTAACTTCCTGGGCCGGGTTGTTCAAAGCGTGATTAAGCTAACCCAGGGTTAGCGAGAATTTTGATTCCAGGTTTGTAACGTTTTGGTAAGGTGTTCTGTTTATATTGTCTGCTCTGCAGTTTTAGCTGCAGTAATCCTAATGGTGGAAAACATTTTTAAACAAGAAAAAATAATGCTGCAGTTAACGTTTAATCCTGGGTTAATGTTAACCGGCTTTCGAACAACTCGGCCTTGGCTCCGCTAGCCCCTATGGTTATTCCAGGTAGTTTTTATTATCGATATCTTTGTACGATATAAGTATTATAAAACTTGTGAGAGAGCACAAATAAAGATTGTTGTTGTTGTTGTTGATGGAAAGCAGACGTCCCAGTGCCTATCCAACATGGTGGGAGCTGCATCCATCTTGAATTTCACCGCTTGAGACAACACTGAGGACGAGTTTCAATAATTAGGGAAGATTTGCTCTATTTACAAGAATGTTTCTTGTTTATTTTCAGGTTGCAAACGCTGCCAACTACGGAGCTATAGCAGCCATTATTTACTCGGACCCTGCAGATTACGCCCAGCAGGGGGGAGAACCACAGAACACGTACCCTAACACTGCGTGGCTTCCCGCTAGTGGAGTACAGCGCGGATCACTGTTCACTATGCCTGGCAATGGAGACCCCCAGACCCCTGGAATAGCAGCACTTAAGGGGATGTTCCGGAGGTCGTTCAATGACAGTGAATTGCCTCCCATCCCCGCCCATCCCATGGGATATGGAGATGCCATTCATTTTCTTAAGAGAATCAAAGGTAATATCTGTTTTCAACCGTTTGCGTTGTTTTTGTTTTTGCGATCGCGCGGGTCACAATAGAGAAATGACGGACAGCTTAAAACCGTCGCAAGAAAAACCTCTGGCACCCAGGGTGTTGGGGTAAATAATTTGACAAAGTTGAAACACTTATGCATGCAAGTGTCAGTAGTTAGGTAAGGTTAAGTAAGGTCTGCGTCAGGCTAATCGGTCCATAAAGCCGGAGCTTATCCGGTTTTCTGTAACATAAAAGTGACTACGAGTATTTCTTCTCCCCCCTGGATGGGATGCTAGTCCATCACAGGGTTACCCTCAGCATTAAATTCACCAGTACCCATTTATATACCTGGGCGAAGAGGCACTGTGAGAGTTAAGTGTCTTGCCCAAGAACACATCGTAATGACCCCGGTCAATAACTTTATTGATAGAAGGAAACCTATATAACAGTTTAATGAGGTTGAAAGGCAGTAACGAGGAGGGAATAATCGCAAAGGTAAGAAGGGTTATGGAGAGTTAGGACCAACCGTCCCACATTCCCACGACAGTTTTTGGCTTTAAATTTATTTTGTGGACTGGGAAAAGTACTTATTAAAGTTGTCGTCTTTCTTATGGGGCGGTTGCGTCTCCGTGCTAGGTTCGACGGCCTGGATGGTGTTTATTAATAATAAAAAGTAACTAATTGGTAAGAATTGGTCACAATTTCAATTGTCAACTGCGAAATGACGCAGTTTTTCTAACTGATAGCTGAGTGGGTCTGAGATTTGCCAACTGAACTGATTTACTGATGGCTGAACAATGGGCTTAAATTTTAACTAAGGACAGAGAAACATGCACCTATGATTCCAGTATCTCTAATAGATTCTCAGCTCTATCAGGACGAAAGCCCCTTCGAGTGATCATGAGCGTCGCTTATGGAACTCGCAGTCGCGGTGTTTTGACCTATTTTGGCCACATACAAAATTACCTTTTTATTGAAGAAAACCTAAAAATAGCAATTTCCTGAGATAGAAAAACCCCTTAAGATATAATAAACCACATTTGAACAAGGATGGTTAAGGATGGAGAAGATTAACACAGGTGTCAAACCTCGTAATTCACTATTTTAGGCTTAACATTGTTCTAGATGAGAAAAATAGACGTAGCTCCTTAATTAAGTGATTTAAGCACTGTTGAAGGATGCAGTTCTTCTTCTGATTGTGCTCTCGTAACTGGGGCAGGTGCTTTGTGGACTAACTGCGGTATGTTTTGTGTAGGAAGCGAGGTCCCCGCCGATTGGAAAGGTTCTCTTGATATAATGTACCGTCTCGGACCAGGCTTTGACGACAGTGAAATAATAGTGGAAGTTGACGTTAATAACAAGCTGGAAGTATTACCGATCTACAATGTGATTGGAACAATCTACGGACGCGAAGAGCCCGATAGATATGTCTTGATTGGGAATCACCGAGATTCCTGGGTATACGGTGCTGTTGATGCTTCCACTGGAACAACAGTCACAACAGAAATTGCTCGCGTGCTCGGTGAAATGAAAAACTCTGGTTGGACACCTCGTCGAACGATTAAGGTGAAGAAAATAAGTAAAAATAAGTTTAATGTTGCTTTTCTCTTAAACGGGCTCGGTAACCTTTATTTTAATTGCACAATTTTGGTTTTTAAATTATCCTCTTTAAGTTAAACACTTAAAAAAAGTGTTGGGAATAAAAAAAAAAGATATAGCTATAAGCGCCGGTACAAAACCATTATTCGACGACGCAAATTACTAGTATGACCTTGAAGACAACGACTTCATGAACTTTTTGAGTTGATGTAGTTTTACATTGGGTGATATTTCCATAAATTATACATCACATTGTCCCATAAGCTCGAGACTTTCTACCTATCAAGTTTTTTTTTGTTTCAAGTGTGTTACGTGAATAAACTTGTCTTCCACTACCGCAAAATGCAATGAGTGAACAAGATGAAACAATGTGAGTGGTTAGTTTACAAAGATTTTATCGGTAATAGTCTTGAAATGGTCAGTCGAATTTTTACATAATATGGTTCTTACTGTATTTGTTACGCGATTTTTAGTGGGGAGCCAGAGAAAGATTAAAAAAAAACGTTTGGCAACCTTTTTGTCTGAGGAAACACATTAGAATCGAAAGGACACAAGTTTTAAGAGACAAATTTTATAGTTTCAATGGAAAACCAGAAATTGACTGAAACAAAAGTTACATCATAAGTTGATAATTTTCGGTAGATAAAAGACTATGGCTGACTACTTGTTAAAGGAGCAGTTAGCCTGTGAACAGGCTGGGAGAGTCTGAACGTCGAAAAGGAGCTGGATGAGAGTGAGTGGCCGAGGAGGGAATGGGGTGATGATAGGGGTTCATAGGCTAAGAACTGAAGTACATACCGAGACGCCATTTTGTTGACGTCATCATATAGACAAGGATAGAATAGGATAGGATACTGCTTTTAACAAAGTTCCTTCCCTAATTTCCTCACCATCATGGCCGCTCCCATCCCTCTGGGGGGCTAAACCTGAAGACAATAATACGATTTAACATTTCGGTTTTGTTTAACAGATTTGCAGCTGGGGAGGAGAGGAATACAGCCTCATCGGATCAACAGAATGGGTTGAACAACATGAAAAAGAACTCACAGAAAGAGCTGTAGTCTATCTTAACGCCGACACAATTGTCTCTGGCAAATACGTTCTCATAACTGGCGGCAGTCCGCTGGTCAAAGATACTATACTGGAATTCAGCAAAACCGTGATCGATCCAAACGCCCATGACGACAAGGAAACCATATTCGACATCATGCTCGAAAGAAACCCTTCCAAAAAGGATCCTTCTAAACCCTCTGTGAACAACCTAGGTTCCGGAAGTGACTTTGCACCGTTCTACCAGTTTATAGGTGTTCCATCAGCAGACTTCTACTACACATTTGGCTACAACAACACGCCGATTTTCTACCCAGTCTACCACTCTCAACACGATACCTTTAATTGGACCACGAAGTTCGTTGATCCCGATTTCACGTTGCACAAGGCTGTCACGCAGCTCACCGGAGGACTCTTGCTTGCGTTTGCTGATATGCCGCTGTTGCCAATGAGCGTCACGCTGTACTCAGAAGCCTTGACCGGATCACTGGATACTCTGAAGAACTCTTATAAGGAGAAGCTGCAAAGTCACGCTGCATCTCTCGGCTTCTTAGAGGACGCTGTTAAACTGTTCCAGGAGGCCGCAAAGAACTTTACAATTGCTAGGTATACCTAACATATCTTTCCAGATGATAAAAGCCACTTGATTATAACTGGTCACTGAATTTTCAACTCCGATTATGGCCCGTCACTCAATTTGATTGCGCGACGCGTGACGGTAGCGAAGTATTTTGAATTTACTATCTTTTTAGTATTTTGGTTGTCACCTCGTTCCATCAATGAAACTGACATTTCTCTTTCACTCATTATTACATGAACAGAATTTCATTTTACAGAAAGCAAAAGAAAAAAGAAAACGGAGTAATTGTTCATTTCATAGGCCAAGCACAGTGCCAAAAAATGGTTGACCGAACCGCTATTGCACAAACACTAAATACTTCGTGTACAAGTCACTAAGGTGTCAAACACAGTGTGATAGGTTTTGATGGAAGCGCGCGAAGCAAGTTCTAACCTCAAACGCCTTAAATCAGTCATTAACCTTTACTTTTCGAGCTACCTCATGGTTTTCGTATCTTGCATGAAAAGTTTAGCTTAAACTTTTCAATTTTGTAGTTTTTAATAAGCTCATTAGGGTATATTATTATTATCTCTTTAGTGTTTTCCTACCTTGGTAAACTATTTTCAGTTTTACTTCAATTTAAAGATACCTCTGTAGGCGGCCAAAATAATTCAAAATACTTCGACTTACCTCTTTTAAACAAAGCTTCTTTCTTGCTATTGTTTCAGAGCTAAAGTCCAGAAGAAAGTCGACGACTTCGAGGTGACGAGTTTTGAAGAACTTCGCCGGGTCAATGACCAAATGATGAAAATGGAAAGAGCATTCATCTACTCCTATGGCTTGCCGGGAAGGCGTCTGGTCCGTCACGTGATCTTTGCACCCAGTAAGTACAATCTGTATGGCTCTTCAAGCTTTCCTGGCGTGAGCGACATCCTGTTCAAGCTGGATGAAACTGGAGACGAAGATGAAGTGGATCGTCAAATATCCATCGCTAGGCAGTGTATTCTGGCTGCAGTTGATATTCTTACTCCTTACGAATAATCTCCTCGTTTTCCCGTCCTTCCTCCCTTCCTGATAGAGATTTTGTCCACCAGGCTGGGGATGGAGAATATAGGTATTGGACTTCGTGTGTTTTATCAAAAGAAGATCAAAGCAAGAGAGCGAGTCCCCTGTATAGGCCATGTACCCATGGTAATCCCTCTTACGTTATTTTTAGACATGGTACCCAGTTCATTTGAGGATGCTACTCTTGCGATGAGTAGACAGCCCAAGCAACAACGACAACAATCCTTTAATTTAGCTCAAAGCAATAGGTTTGCTTGTGGGTCGTGTTTACACTAAAAACAGAAATATTTACAGTAATAAGCATAGTACCTGGATGCAGTGTTCCAAAGTACAGTACCGAGGTAGCTCATCGAGTTTTTCTTATAGCTCGCGAACAAAATCTGGAAACGAGAATGAGAAACGAGACGAAATGTCGGTCAGTGTGCTGACTAAAAGAAGGAGCTTTATAAGATCTATTACCTTGTGTATAAGGCCTATATGGGAGATTCACTCTCTTATCTTGATCTTCTCTTGGTTTTATATAGAATCATGTGTACTCATTTGACATTATTGTGGCATAGATGTGAGCCTCGCCTCAAGGTGGTAGTTTTATATAACTTAATGATATGTGCCCATATATAGTTTTTGTTATGGACCACTTTAGAAACGGAAGCAAATGTAAGACCCGTCTTGTTGTCGCACGCTGTTTCTCGAAAGCCCAGGAAACTTTTCGGGCCCCGCAAGACCATTTTTAGTCAATCTGTATACGCTTTAAACTTTTGGTATGAAGGGAACTTCTAGTCATCATAACAAAACAGCTCTGTAATCATAAGTTTTGACATTTTGCTACGGCTTAATGGGTGCGCAAACCTTTCGGGACATTAGAGAAACGAGCCTCAGGCCCGTTACTGGGAGAAGAGATGCTCCACTATCCCTCAGCACAAGCACTTCGGGATGAGGGGTGGTCCCAGTTTTCTTCTGGTCTCAAAGGAAGTGAGAAATAATGAAGGCAAAATCTCTCAGGCTCTGGAAAGTGGCGGATCCTATGATTTTAGTCAATCACTTAGTTGCTAAGCAACACGTGTCCTCTTTGAGCTAAATTGACGTAACAATTTTTAACGCAATAGGAATAATGTGCGCTAGAAAATTTTGGAGAGCTTTAGAGAATTGAAGATTTCCACAAAAAAGGGTGCTTATACGTACTCCAAACTAAACATACCTGTAATTTTATTAGAGAAAACAATGTCTGTAACTTACGTTTTAACTGAGAATAAAATATGACATCCATAGCCGGTAGTTACGTTTCCGCGTGCAAGAATGTTTTGCCTCACGAAATCAAAACTAGTAGGGGAGAGACTGTTTCGGTTTTCACTTCATTGAATATTTAGTCCACATTTGGGGCCAATCATGACGACCAAGGAGGGAGGGGGGAAGGGTGGTGGCTGGCAGTGAGACCTGGAAACGAGTTTCTATGACCGCCCTAGTAGAGCATGATGGCACAGGGAGATTGCTGGAACAATTTATCGGTGTTCAACAAGCCAGGAGAGTGACGCCGGCATGAAATGATGAGTTTTCAGATGAAGCATTCGAGCAGCGCGACCGGTAATGCTTACCTTGCTCTCGATGCGTAGACTGATTGCCATTAATTTTGTAATGCCCTGCAATATATCTGATAGGACGTGATTGAGACGTTGGGGGTGAATATAAGGGGAGTCAGGGTCAATATTCGGGTTCTAAATATGTGTAGAGCTGGCATATCGGGAACCGTGCTTTAACGAAACAGTGGAATAAATGTTTTGTTTCCCAGTTGATAGTATTCAATCTCAGGTCAGTGATGCCCTGATGTTTCTGGCTTTAAGACAAATGTCAAAGTTCTAACAGTGAGGCGGCCTCGAGGTATTCTGGGAAGAAATCTGAAGAGTATCTTGGAAATGACGTAGAGTATCTGGCCATGCCCAGTTGTGAACTAGGGAAGAAATTATCGTTATATTCTTGAAAAATACGATTTGTCAAAACGCTGTTGAAATGGTTACTCTGGTCGCAAAATAAACAGTGGCATAATTAGTGGTTAGGAATATATCATCAATTCAGTTTGTTACGAATAAAAACGTTTTTACTTCCAATAAAAATTCGTTTTAAAAATGCCAGGTAATCTTCATCTTATAAATAAATACTGTACAGCACACTATTATTACGTTTCCTACCTAAATTGATCAGAGCGGCATTATTATATACATTGGTTGCTATTTGAACGCCATGGTACATGTACCCTATTTTTACATAAAATCAGCTGGATGTTAATTATTAACGGTGGTTCGATTTCACTGTCTTTATCAAGTTATTGTTCCTAATCAGTGATTACAATGAACGTTTCTAAAAAGCCTCTCATGTCCTTCTTATTGAGTATAGGAGCTACTGATAAATGTTGATGAACATAAATTTAGTGAAACCATAGTTAATAGAGGGAAATGGTTAAGAAACATGGCAGAGTTCTTTGTCGTATGTTTTTCTCGGCTATTTTGTGGGTTGACCCTGCACAAAACCTGACAAGGTACAATAGGTGGTTACGTTTGCTCATTCAACCAAGCAATAGAAGCATTGTGATTATGTAATTCATGCATAGTCTATGAGCACAAAACAAAAAATATAATAAATCTTAACCTGCTAATTTGTTCTTTGATATTACCTGGCTTCTTAACCAGTTCCCTCACTCATACGCTGATTCTCAACAACAACTCGATAGAGACAATCGTCCACCGTCGGCAATTAAAATACGGACTGACAAGAAAAGATTAAAATAAGCGGTCGGACTACCTGATGTATCACAATTCTAAAAGTCCTGTTGCTTCGGCTTTCTTGTAGCTAAGCATTTCACACTTCTAGCTACTGAAGTTAAGTTTTACTTTGGTAATCACGAAATTGATCCACCAGAAAGGAAACAGAAAGCCGCAATACAAACAAACGTGTTACTGGCAATAATTTTTTTTTTCACTAAAACTCCAAGCTTTATACCTGACTCAGTTCTCTACATTACCAAATTTGCCAAATTTGCACCCTCGCAAACATGGAGGGAAAAGGGTAGGTCAAAAAATATTCAGTGGCGATTCAAACGAACCTAACCTCAAAAAACGTAAGACATTAGTTACAAGTAAAAACACCGGTCATGTTCTCTGGGTTCCAAATTAAAAACGTTTTGAAAACGAGGAGCAATGATATCCATAACATAGGTATGGCTACCAGCTCGGATAAAAGCAACCACAACAAATTTTCTTCATGTAGCTGCACGGTGAAACTAAAGATCTAAAAAATTTCGCGCTATTAGCATCACGCAATATATAGCCAGTAGTGATAAGACCTCTGTTCAAGCTAGGTTACTGGATATGTAGGTAAAAAAGGTCTCCATTTTGTTCCGTTCTCCAAACAATCATTCCGCGATAAAAATTTCTCTGCCCTACAAGGAACATTGTGGGGCAAAGTTTTCAAACTTAATCGTACCTGCCGATTTTCATACGACCTCAAAATATTTGACCGACTCTAAAATAATATATTAATCTAAACAGATTCTCGGTTTCCGTACGTCAATGATTTCGAACTACTGTTCGTGTTAGGTTTTCACTCCAAAACACGACTTGTGATCTAGAACCCTAACAAACTGTCTTCTCGTACTGCGAGCATGTAATGCATAGAGGCCACATATAAAGATTGCGCTCCAAACACTATCTCTTGGACATCACAATAAGTATGACGTTGAGCTGACTGTTAACCTTTAGAATAATAGCTATTCCTATACACATAACTATGAATGCCTTGTGTTGTTCTGACCAGCTTCAAATACTTTCGCTAG
This sequence comes from Catalaphyllia jardinei, assembly GCA_022496165.2. Lineage (NCBI taxonomy): Eukaryota > Metazoa > Cnidaria > Anthozoa > Scleractinia > Caryophylliidae > Catalaphyllia > Catalaphyllia jardinei. The sequence continues at coordinate 30,104,652 of CM042748.1, read as the reverse complement.
TCATCATGCTGCGCCTGCACAATGCGAGTACTGATCAGCGGCCACATTAAACTCAGCCAACAAATCATCAGCCTCTCTGTCAAGCTCTTGTATCTCAAGGCCAAGTCTCTCAAGTTCGTCTCTCTGTGCGATGTACTGCGCTAACAATTCTAAAAGATAAACATTACGGAAAATTGCTGATGGCCATTCATTTAAAAATAGCCTCAAGAATCTATTACCCGTCGTTCCAAGTGCCCCTTTTATTTTGAAGAACAAGTGAATTCACTAATGTAAATACGCCGATTCATTTGTTTTCTACAATTTGGATCTGAAGAAAAACTATAGTCCAGCAGCCCCCCAAAAAGACGAAACTACTGTCAGTTAAGAGGGCGCAAAGGTATATACCAAGAAGGAAAAAGAAAATCTCCATTTTCTAGTCCCCGGTGGTCACGCAGGCAAGCTGTCACGCCTGCGTGACGATCCATGGGAAGCCCACAAATAAAGGTTTCCCACAGCAACCATGTCGCATGGGAGGAACAATAGATTCTCCTTCTTATGGGGAAAATGTTCTTTCTCATGTCGCATGGGAGGAACAATAGATTCTTTTTCTTAAGGGGAGCATGTTCTTTCTCATGAAAAACATTTTCATTACTCCTGTCAAACAACATGACTGCAGCGCAAAACCTCTGTAGCACTCATAAGAAATGTTTCCAGTGCGTGACGTTTCAAGATCAAAGAAGTGAATACCTTCCGCCTCTGTCACGTCATCTAGCAGTTGTTCCGAGTCCTGGTGTGTTTCTTGTACCTCAGACAGATTTCCATTCGCTGCTTCGAAGGACGAGTTTACCTGGGCTGCCACCGGTGGTAATGATGCGCTGCTGCTATCGAATATCTGTAAAAGAAAAATTAAATCAACTTCAAAGACGATGGAAAGTCTTGACTGCTTCGTGTTTGGGACAGGAGAAACATCGTCTTATTAACTAACTTGGTGATCGGAATTGTTAAGTTTAATCAGCTTGGAACTTGAGAATAGACCTTTACAGTTGTCTGTTTAGTAACCTGTGGCCCGCTTCTCGAAAGCTCTGGAAACTTTTCGGGCCGTAAGGCCATTTTTTATTTATCTGTTTCTAAAAACGGAGAACTTTATACGCCTGAAACTTCTTGTATGAAGAGAACCTATGTTCATGTTAAGAATACCTGAATAAACCAGCTCTGTAACCACAAGGTTCAAGATTTTGCTATGGCTTTCTGGGTGCGAAAACCTTTCAAGAAATGGGCTCCTGGTCTTTGAATGACAGCGGGGTTTCAGGTGACCTTGCTTTGATACAGACCTCCCTGTTTTAGTTGTGTAGAGTAAGTTGTTCTTATGCTAACTAATTGGCATTTAACTGAGAAAAGCAGAGAGGTTTGTATAAAAGCAAAGTCACCTCCAGCCTCGCTTGTATTCAGGGGCCAGGTAACTAAGCACACAACTGTAAAATGGCCTATCGATGCGATTTACCTTCGGACAAAAAGGCCTTTTCGTCTCCCTTGCTTATCAATTTGGGCGACAGATTAATTCATAGTCCGACTTACAGAAATCAGCAGCGCCATTTTATAGCATTGCAAAAATAAGCGTAAATTTTTAACCGTAACATTAGGGTCGTGCTTGCTTGCTTTGTTTACAGTCAACTATTAACAACTGCAACTCGTTGCCAGGAGGTTCCTATCTAGACCACACTAGCTGTTACGAACGTACACACGATAGCTGATGGAGATAGTGATCATGAAAGCTTGCACTAGTCAGTAACTCACCTCTTTCGCTTGCTCAGAGGTGTTAAACGCCATCTCAGCTGTGTGCGAGGCATTCTGTGCCTCCCTCTTGGCGGTATCATAGCACATCAGGCCTTCTTCCATATTATCAAGGGTACTGTTTATCTTGGTTAACAAACTCTGTCCCAAAGAGTATGACGCTGAGAAGCTGGTTTCAACCTGACAGGAACGAAGAGAGCCTCTTCAGGTTAACATGTACAAGCACAACAGTATGGACATCTACACTGTACCGCGGTTCTTTACGCAAGCAGCTTACAATGCAAGAATGATTACACAAAAGCGTCAGCCGACCTCAAAGAAAACAATGGCTTTCACGCTAATCGCTCCCTGATGAGCTTCGTCTTTGTCGGACGACTCAATACAATGCTTTGTGCTTAGTTGCACTGTCCCGCCCAAAGGCTAACCTAGGCTCACCTACCTAGGCTCACCTAGGTGTCCATTTTTCGCGCCCTTTCGTCTTTTGAAAACTGAACAACAGTAAACAAAAGAAAGCGCCTACACCCCCAAAGCTTTGAGTGCCATGTTTTCACAAATTAGGAAACACAAAACTCGCCAATTCCTTACGTTCTGGATCGCTTGTGTGAATCACGAAAGACTAACTTCAAAAGTCACCGCTACTTTTGCGCGGTGGTTTAAACATTTTATCTCCCAGTTCAAAATCAACTTTCCAACAACCACTTCCCATACATTTTCTACAACTGTCCTTGACATAATTTTTTAATTCGTGTCGTGAAAATAATCAGCGATGCACTGGTCGCTCTCATCTGGTCTTTCAAAAACGAAGACAGTTCAGGAGAAAAAAACAAAAACAAAAAATCCACGTGCTTACACATTAATACAATGCAGCTATTTGACTTTTGATTAGTAGAGATGTCTAGTAAGCCATTCCTCTGAAGTGCCGGCCGTCTTTTTTCGCAATAAAGACCGGAGGGGTAAGGCAAGAAGAAGCTCGCCTAGATCCCCGGGAGTTAACCTGAGAAGACGGCTGACTCTTTAGACTTGCAAGCTGTGAGAATGTCGACAGGGTAGAGCGTGCTAGACGTTCGGCTTTTCGCTTGGCGATTGAGTCCCACTGCTCCCTTACACGGTGGGTAGACAACGGTGCGGCGCACTTTTAATGAAATAAGACTGGATGATGTTTACTTACTGTTTCAGTGATATCATTGATGTTAGCAATCATTTCATCAGTTTGTTCTTGCAAAGATATCACTTCCTGTCTGACGTGCTCGGATGAATTTAAAGTTGTTTCAATGTCCTCAACTTGATTGAGCGTCTCTTGCGCCACGTTTCTTATTAGGAAAAAAAATACATTAAGATAAGATAAGATAAGATATTTTTTTTAATGTCAAGATTACACAGGGGCTGGCCTCCCAATTCCCCGAGCCAGGGGCTCATGATAAATGTGTTTGACAAAACACTTATCATTTCATATCATTTTTTATCATTCATTAGAAACTACACTTTAAATAAGGTAACAGACTTTTCCCGCATTCCAACAAACAATGGCGCCCAGTCGAGATCAGGGTGGACAAAAATACAGCAAATATATGACAATGTCCACCCCGACCTCGCTCTGGTGCACTTGCTCGAACGCACTGAAGTAGAATGCGGGAAACGTCTACTTCGTAACGACGCTTGGCAAAGCCGAAGAAAACAACGGGGGGCCTTTCAGTTGCTGTTTCGGGCGGCGCCTGGGAGTAGGTTCATGTTAATTCTTCACAAGCGAGAACGCCGCGAATAAGCGCCTTGCCAGCTCACTGCTCTCACCGCCTTGTTTTTGTTTTATTTATTTACTTACTTTACAAAATTACATTATTTACACCACTCACATTACAATACTCAATTTACAGTACACTTTTCACATCCTTGCAATACAAAAAAATATAACGAAATTAACATTAAAGACTTGTTCTCGAACCTTTGACGTTCACGCGCATGACCCAAACAAAAGCTTACTCAAAGGTCAACAAGAAACAAAAGAGGAAAACGTGTCGGCACAGAAAGGTTGACATTTTTTACATTCAAAATCAAAACCATCTACCGTAGTGCCGCGTTATGGACCTGCCAAAGTTTATCTCGAAACAATTTTACAAAAAAGCAAACGGACATCATGAGTGTCTTTCAGTTTACCCCCAAATATGTCCCGCCCAATTCTTGAAACAAATTCCAACTTCGCAAGCTATAACTTACATGGCCCTCTGTGATAGTGCTTCCACTTCCCTGGCCTGTTTAAGACCCTCCTGTGCTGCTTCTAAAGTTTGGTTTACCATTTCTTGGCTGACGCTGGTGTTGAGGATCTGATCAGTCAAGTTCTGGATCTGCTGTAAACTTACTGGCATGGTCATGGCGCGTACTTCATCTGCGTTCTTGGTCGCTTCGTCTGTCATGTTATTGACTCTGGCTATTGTATTTATTCCTGATGTCACGTTACTGATGGCATCTAGAGTTTGTCTGAGCACCTTTGTTGCATTTTCCTGTCAATATAAATGAAATTAAAGTTTGTTAGATGGTTTTAACGAACCCGGTAACGTTGTGTTTGGGTGTTGTTGGGAACATGCTGAGTGTCCCCTAACCAGATCTCACAACAAAGACAACGCCGGGGAAACGCGTCCATGTTTCTTTGGGCGCGTTCCTTTAGGGTAATCTGGATCACTGAGATCACTGTGCATTAAAGGAACCGATGAGTCCGTGACCAGATTAGATTCAACGGTTCCTTTGATGTACCATGATCCAAGGTCTTAAATCACTAATCCTGATCCAGACTACCCTTTACGGAACGCACCCTTTATATCAGAGAACCTCCTCAAACTCATGCATACATGTCACGCCACAATGTCGTGACGAACTTTGGGATGTTACCGCGCTTTTTTCTGATTGGCTCATAAGAATCGGAACCTCTTCGGGTTTAAGACGATTCGCCACGAAGGTTTGTTTCCTGTGGCATGTAAAATAAAACGTTTTAAAGTAAGCAGACTTACCTTAAACTCCATGGCTGTATCCAAGGCGTTTTTTGCTTCATTGTTAACCTGCGTAGCATCCGATTGTGCGTTAGTGGCATTGTGCACTGCAATTTGCGCTTCTCGTCTTCGCTGACCCGCCTCGTTCTTGGCTCGAGTTGCCGTATTCATAGCCATTGTCAAATTAACATTTGCTCGCTCGCCGAAAGTTTCAGCTTGCGTCACGAGCTCCTGCAACAGTTCGTTGATTCTTCTGATTTCCTCTAGCCTCAAGGAATTGTTGCGATATAAACTCTGAAAGTCGTTCCCAAGGTCTGACTCGACTTCTTCTCTCAAAGATGAAACCACCCTTAGTTGCTCCAAAGAAACATTGATTTGCGCAGCTGCGCGGTAAGCCGTGGAGTTCGCCAACTGAATCTGTAAGGTACAAGAACAAGCACTTGTTAGCTTAAGTACCATCGATTCCTGACTGAATCTGAACAGCTAAATACTACTACTATGTTACGTAGCTCACAGGAAACAGCAATGAAGTTCTTGTTAATACAGCACTCAACATATAAAAAAATTACCAGTTAGGGATAAGGATGAAAACTACGAGCCACAGGTTTTTCGAGCTTGGCTAGGATCTTTTTGACATTTTACAGATAAGTGTTTCAAAAAAGAATCCCTTAGGGGGAAGGGTACGGTGGAAAACAGCTGTATTGTGAGGGTAGAAATCTCTCTACGATATTTCCAAAACTTGAATGGCGTCTTTCCAAAACTTTATCACTCATAATACAACCTTATTCTATTGTTTTTGCTCCAACCTACACTTTACAATCCATTCGTATTCTAACTTCGTACCCTTCCACGCTTTTCCAATCAATCGAACCAAATCTTTATTCAGACTATTTGGATCAAAGAGGAAGCGAATAATACACAAAGCTGTAGAAAACAAAGGTTAGGAAAAGACAAAATAAAAGTAATTTACTTTGAACTACTGAGAAACCCATTAATCCGGTCACGCAGCAGGTCATAAAACCAAACTTAACGCCAAACTTAACGGGATGGCCGTAGTTAAGAGGTTCTTTAAAAAAAGTTCACTGACTGTGCTTTTGTTCGGGGCCAGAATAGAGTGGCCGCAATAACGGGTGTCCGTGTTAACGGGATGGCCATAGAAAAAGAATTACACAGTCTAAAAAGCAACTATGCTCAGTTACTACAAGTAAAACTAGTGTGTTTAACTCACCATACTGTAACTGCTTTGGATGCTGCTATAGTTAGCGTGTCCTGATTCATTGGCTTGCATGGCCCTCTGACGGTAACTCATTGCCATGGCTTCAATGCATCGCCAGTCCACGATTACACTCACACCTCCTCCCCTGGGGCAAACCACAGGGAATGACGCGTACATGGAAGGGATGGCCGGGACGATTCTAACGCTTCCGTTAAAGTCGACCACATGTTCTGAGAGGTAAGTCTGTGCGTCTTGGATCAAAGCTTGAGAAGCGTTCAGTTCCAGCTGGAGTGAACTGATGGAGCTTTGAATCTGAAAAATTGTCATTGATTTGACATAAGGAGGTTATATTTTCTGTCCGTTAGGTGATAATTACACGAGACAAAGATCTAGAAAGAGCACTTATGGACTGAGGGAGAAAAAATAAAGAATCATCAAAGTTATAACTAAGAACAATCAAGGCCTTGTCCCAACGTCTGTACTTACCACTTTGCGAAAAATTCAATACCGTTGGCCAGATTTGTTTCAAAATTTGTTAGTACAGCCAAGAAACCAAGAATTTATTGTCTTTGGTAGTTTGTTTACGAAAAGCACTCGAAGACTGAACCAGCGGCAGAAGACTTGCAGTTTTGACAGGATGCCAAAAGAATCCCACATATCACTGGGCGTTTGACTAACGATCAGGGCCGGGTTGTTCAAAGCCGATTAAGCTAACTCAGGGTTGGCGAGAAATTTGATTTCAGTTTTGTAACTTTTTCCAAACTTTCGCACGGTAACTCTCAATCTGTTAAAACAAAGTAAATTAGTTACGAACAAATTTTTCTATCACTTACCTTATTGATTTGCTGTTGCTTCTTCTGCAAATTCTCTCTTCCACCGCTACTGAATATCTCTTCTGCATAGGACACATTGGTTTTTAACATCTGAAGTGTCTTGTTGATACTGTCTACTGACATGCTTCCGAATGACTCCAGCAGTTCAGTTACATTACCATTCAGCTCGTCAACTTTGTTCGTCTCTCTGGTGATGGTGATTTCCCAGTTTAAGTAGCAGTCTTCTGTGCACGGGTGACACATGGGTGGAGTCCCTGCATAACACAGTCAGTTCCCTTTCAGCACAGAAGTCAAAGTAAATTTAAGACTTCCTCTCTTTTCTCTATAGGAGAATCTTTGCTGATGTCATTTTTCCTCATTAACGTATGACTTTGCACATGCTAGACACAAATTGACCACAATCGGTGAACTTTGCGGCTCTTCAGGTGTATTATTCAAGGAGAAACTGGCTTTAAAAACCCGCAAAATTTCTGGGTGGCAAATCCGCCATTGATTCACACATTGTTTGTACCATTTTGAGTTTTTAACTCGCGTCAAACAAAACTGAAGTATTCAATATTTACCACTATTGACCTCCACTTCGGTGAATAATTGTTAATTACACCATGTGTTCTTCTTGCTGGCCTAGTTTAGAATTTGAGTAATAGAGCGGTTTCAATTGAGTGTCTTGAAACCGAATCAAATTCAAAGTATTCACACATAACAAAAATTAAGCCAAGCAAAAGCAAACGTACTTAACCAAAAGGCACTTCAATGACGCTAAAAGCGGAAAAACGGCGCGGCTGAGTTCTGGTTGGTTGAGTGAGTGGCGCAAGTTTGTAAACCAATCACGGAGCCAACTAAAGCAAGCCAAAGCAACTTAGGGTCACTTCTGACACTCAGTCAAAACCGCTCTAACCATCCCCAGTTAAGTAAGTTTTGATACTCACCCACGGTACGCTTTGCACACATGTCACACTGCCTGCCTCCGTACAGTCCTCCAGCTAAACTGACACTGCACTCACACTGACCGCTCTCAGCATCACAGGTGGTGTTAGCAACAGTTTGGTTTGCTACGCAATCGCATTCTGAAAACAGAGCAGTCAGCCCAACAATAAACAAAACATGAACTGAACGATAACCTATCTTTTTTTTGTGGATGAACATGGGTAAAATGAATTAGTGTTATCACCAAAAATTTGACCAGACTCTAATAGCTTGTAAAAAAGACTACAGTCTGGGTTCGGACCCTTTTTCAGAAATAAATTTCCAGGACTTTTCCAGAACTCTTCCAGGACTTATTTTTCAAGGGCTCTAAAATTCACTTAACCCCTACACCCCCAAGATCTCAACGTTAATTCTCCTTACAGCCTTCCATACACTTCACATTTTTTTAGTTGAGTTTAACAGATTTCCAGAACTTTTAAGAACCAGTGGCCTTTTTCCAGGTTTTTCTAGTCCTGGAAAATGCCATAATAAAGGTTTTCCAGGACCCGTATGAACCCTGTATAGTGCAACAGAAGAATCAGCTAGCCGCAAATATCTCCTGTCTTACAAGGGAACCTTTTAAAAGGTGTGAATGTAACAGGTGCTCCCCAACTTCCACACAATTCGAACTCGAACTAGCCTCCCACGCAGACGTTCTTAGGCTTAGCTAGTGAAAAGCCTAAGAATGCCTGCGTGGCAGGCTTAACTCGAACTTACTTCTAGCCTTTTAAAAAATCAAATGTTTAGCCACAATGGACCGGACGCTGTGGTGCAATTTATATTCTACAGTTTCACAGGTGATTGGGAGTGAGAACTTAACACTACAAAGGCTGCTAGCTCTATCTGCACAGCGTGATTTTATTATCGACAAATAACAGTGAATCTGCACTTCATACCTAGACAACTGCGTGTGACATCAAAGAAGTCTGCATCACACATGTCACACTTGCGACCAATCACGTTTGGCTTACAGCTGCAGTTACCGTACAACTGAAATGAAATGAAAAAGTATAAATAATTGTTGGGCTAAAAATAGCAGCTCGCGTGCCATTTCGCCAGTCAATTATATCCCTAGAAAACACGTACAAGAAGACAGTGATGATTCGTCTATTTTACAAACATCGAATATCTCTGAAAAATTGTCATTGCCAATGGCACCGCTTCGATACAGCTGCAAGAGAGTAAGAAATGATTTTTACCATTAGACTAGGGCGGGCGAGACAATAGAAAAACTCTCGCACCCCTCTCAAAATCTATCGTTTTCGTTTGGCCCGGAGTTTAAGGTGATCAGTGTAAGACTACGTACCCTCCAATGTTTAGTTTAACTCTGCAATACCATGCGATATAACAGCTGCTAAGTGTTGACATAAATCACTAAGACAGAGAGTGTAAAGATAGCCTACCGAATCACATTGCAGATCATTTGACCCATCGCTGTTACAGTTACAAGGCACACAGCCATACTCGGTGTAATTGAAGGCATTCTCTTCACACCTGTCACACAACCTGCCCGTGACATACGGTTCGCAGTAACACGAGCCAGTCACGTTGTTGCACACGTTACTGACGGCGCCAACAGACGAACAGTTACAACCTGG
>CM042748.1:30065291-30090291 GCA_022496165.2 Catalaphyllia jardinei | reverse complement strand
ATGCCAAGTTTGAAGAACACCGCTTTATTATTTCTAAAGATATTCTTGATTCAGTGTTGTACTGTTTTTGTGAAACCACCTATGATGTCATCACTTTACTCACAAAAACTTAAATGTCTCTAAAACGAAAAAAGATATTCTTAAAAGATAAACGCCATTCTTCTATGCCTTGAAAGCCCTTTCAAATAAGCAGCAATTATTTTTTACTTCATAGGCACTTTAAATATCTTCGGAACTAATGCAAGTATTTGCAAACGGTAAACGGCGTTTTCATTCTTTCACAGAATTCTATTCTACAACCTAAAACCTCAAAGGGTAAAAATTTCAGCATAGTACCGCTTTAAGGCCAAGGAACACAGAAACACATTTTGTAATGTCATTGGAAACTAAAAAGGATTGTTACTGCAAATTGGAAAATAGATAGGAAATAGATATGAAATAGTTAAAGCCTTCAGCTAATAATCCTTACTGAGACCTTGATTATTCTGGATGTCACAAAAACCTAATCTAACAATAAATTGTTATATACATTGAATGAAAAAAGTGGAGGTCTTGTTTTTGATTCTTCACATAAGACAACACAAAGCGTGCAAACTCGACATGATAACCACGCATTACTCGTGACCTTGAGTGTCCTTGACATGATAACTTGTAGCTAAATGATGTCAAAGACCACTTACATGTACAACTGAGCATGCTTCCATGTTACTGGTGAACTTGCTTACCGTTGATACAATTCACCCATAAAGCAACACAATTTTTATGTGTGAAGATCAAGGCTACAGGTGAATTAAAACTTGATGACAGCCCTGAACTTGATTACTTTGCCATTACTTCGTGTTATAATATTCTTACCTCGTATTTTTCAAAAGTTTTTCCACCGGGCGGAGGATTAGCAAGGCTAGTGACAAGCGGCTGATCAAACCACTTGCCTTCAAGAATAACATCACCCTTGGAGGATGCTGCAGGGCTTGATGCATTGTCCTGCTGTAAATGGAAGGACAACGTAAACGAGTATGCAAATCTCTGGTCTCCAAGGTACTTATCAGGTGCAACAAAATACACATCCTCTGAACCAGCTGTGTCAACTTTCAATGATCCTCTGAAAAAAAAAGAGAAAACAACATGTATTTCTGAATACTTGCACACAAGGGAAAACACAAAGAAACAACTCTTGAAAAGACACAGCTCTATCATAAGCTTGAGCACAGATGGGTGAAAATGGAGACTGCTGGAAATAGACTAATGTAATTCTTGGTTTTCATGTGACGTAGTCATATTCGAAAATTAAAAATTACCTTTCCTTCTGAGGTTTTAGTTTCAACAGATAAAAGACCCTAGAGGAACTTGATGTTTTACAATGTTTTAGCTCAACAGGGTTCTTCTCTTTGTAATAAAGCATGTTTAAATTTCCAAGCTTTTGCATTGCGTGACATGAAAATGGCGGCTTTAAATACGTTTAAAGCTAAAATCCGAAAATTAGATCTAGGTGGCATGACAGAAGATAATTAGTTTACATATCTGTAAGCTAGATCTACCGGACACATTAATAAAGTTACTGTTGTTATTGTTGTTGGGCCAAGAAGGTTGACACGTAGGTCAAAAGATGAGTTATCGCTTTAGCTTTTGCTAACTAAACAGTGCTTGCGCTGGAAGAAGCATTTATTTGCATGTGTCAGAGCTCAGTGGTAATAATTTTTGGTTTTAATAGCAAAACTCAAAGACAGAATGATTTGGGTGACACACTTCTGTGAATAACGCACGAATAAAAAACAGCAGAGACCTGATTCTAAGCGAGGTTGTTTGTATATCAGTCATCTTGACTTCTTGACTTAATTTGTTGAATGGTTATGATTTTCAGTTTTGATCACATGACCGGGGAAACCGCGAATATTATTACAAATGTTTGTCATCGATACACAGAAAAACTGTGCATGTATATGAAAATGGTGGTCGGAATATTTTGGGGGATATTTGGGGAATATTTTCAGGGCTCAAAATAATTTTTGAACCGTAGCCGGTCATGTTGACCGGCCAAACCAATTTTAGCTCGGTCATGTCTCGTTTTTGACCGGTCAAAATATTGAAAATGCTTATTTTGAAGAATTTCCCTATTAAGCCAAAAATATCGCCTCATATGCACAAAAATTTGTTGTTAAAGAGGATAAAATATTTTCATTTCCACAGACTGCATTAATTCTACTCGACATGAAACTTGCCTGGGTTAACAACAATAACAACTCGCTATATTATTTTACTAGAAATGCTCATTTTATCGTAGTTACCCTGCACATAATTGTATATTAACTTACCACTTACGCTGAATGTGATTTTGGTTGTAAACACTTCGAGTTTCTACCAAACACTAATAGCGCTGCATAGGCTCGTGCTACAAGTGAAAGATCGCAGCCTTCGCTCAGCATGCTCGGTCAGCATGTAGGAAATAAAAACTGGAGAAACGCAAACGGCTTCATATCAACTGTGTCCAGAAGAAAGGATTTGCCTCCTTGACAATATACTGATGGCAAAGTACTGTTAGTCGTGGACATTCGCGGACATAGATTCAAACAAGAAGACTTCTGTCAATAAAATCTGTGAGGAACACTCCGATGGCATAGAAAGAATAAAAGATATCGAAAGTTATTGTTACGATCTGTAGACGCTCGTCGTGGAAATCGATTTTTTTCTCTCTTTATTTTGTTCAGTACTAGCAAACATTTACCGGAACCCTGTTGGGTGGTCAACTTTTCAGTACAAGTGGGACACGCGTCCTAATGCGAAATGGAGATTTAAAGAAACATTGTTGATTCAAAGCATTTTAAGATGAATTATTTTCTCGTGATCTTGCACATGATAAAAGACGCTACGAACACGATATTTGCTGTAGATTTAATAAACCACACACAAGTCCCGCCCGCAAAACAATTAAATCTGTAACTGCGACGTTGATTGATGCGATGTTAATTGTTGTCTAGTCTGTTTAGCGTATTTACAGAGGTTGATGTTTCCTTTAGCAAGCCGCTAAGACGCCACAGCATTCACGAAGCCGACGATCATAACCGTCTCATCTGTATTCTCCTATTTTGCAACTACAAGCCGCTGAGATATTTTATTATTTCACTGTTTATATTTTCCAAAAATAAAGGAAAAATTTTTTTCTAGTGAATTACTTGGAAACCGCGTACTTGACCGGTCAAAATGACCGCCAAACCCAAATTTTGTCCGGACAAATAGTCATCTTGGCCGGACATTGTCCGGTGACCGGCCGTTATTTTGAGCCCTGATTTTGCTACATTTGGGCTTGAAGAAATGGACACTTTTGAAACAGTAGCTAGTGTAAAAAGGGTGAAAAATTCTGAAGGTGAAGACCAAAAGAACACGCTTTCATTTACCTGTAAATAAGGCAAAGACTCCTCTTTCAGAGGACCCAAAAGTTGCCAAAACTACTTTTGTTCAATAATATTCTTTGAAAAGGAGCAGGCTCAAGAGTTTCATTTACAGCAGAGAGGCAAGCCCATTCTAAGGATTGTAAGAAGTGCAATGCACACAACAAAATCATGGGAAACCTTGAACCCTAAGGGTCGCATCAACTGTAAAATAAGAACACTCTCGATTCAACATGGCATTCAAGCTGCACTTACTTTAGACTGCTGGCAGTCTGTTTGTCTCTCGAAGTTCCAGCAGGGATTATGAGGAGAGACTATTTCGCCTAAAGGAGAATGGGACGAGACATGGGCTCGGCAGGCCTTCTTCCCTACTTGGCCATACTGCCATACCACTCTTTTGCATTCGAGATGACTAAACACTCGTCTAAGCCAGGGCATCTAAGTGACCCTTAGAGAAAAAACTGGCTGCAAGCAGACTACACTTACTTCTCAATGCTAATTGTTACAATCCAATCCAGCTCAAGGTCCCCAGTACTCACAGTCCAGCCATCAAAATTAGCAGGGGATGAAAAAACAGACAAATTTGTGGTAATCTGTGAAACAAACCATCCTTGGTCACTTGTACAGTTTGACGATTTATTTGAACACTGGCATTTCAGGCAACCCTCGGAATTGTTGGCACTTAAACCATAATAGCCAGAAGGACAAGTGTCGCATTGACCGCCAACTGAATGCTCCTTGCAAGGGCATTGGCCAGTTGTCTTGTTACAAACAAGATTCATACTCCCTGCAAGATTACATTCACATGGCATACAACCTGTGGGAAAAATTGAAAAACCTTAAAACATGTAGATGAATGACTCATAATATATACATGTACCCATTTTTTTTACAGTTTACTCATATGGAACTCTATCAAATTATTGTCATTGTCAAAGCAGACATTCCCTAATCGTAGTACCTTCATGACAATGTACCTACCTTGATTTGTGAGATTGTAAAACTGATCAGCACATCCTGTACACTTCCCACCATTTACACCAGGCTTGCAGCTGCAAACACCACTGCTACCATCGCACTGGAGGTTGCTAGAGTACACAGGGTTGCAGTTACAGGCAGAACAGCCTGCTCCACTGTTGAAATCATAGAAATTTGTCTGACAGCTGTCGCACTGCAGGCCAACCACATTTTCCCTACATGAACACTGTCCTGTCTCTGGATGGCAAGAACTTTCATTTGCACCAATCACGCTACAGGCACATGCTATAAAAAAACAAACAGAAAATGTGTTATTAATAGCAAGGATATTGATTCTGTGAAGTATATATGAAATAATTCATACTTGTACTGCGGTTGTAAGTGAAAGAGAAGAATGATCATCGCAGTAAATTTTCCAATTTAAGCAATTGGAAAGAAGAAGCCTGAAAAAAAAAAATCAGGGCTTCAACGGGATTCGAACCCGTGACCTCCGCGATACCGGTGCGATGCTCTACCAACTGAGCTATGAAGCCACACATTGGGAGCGAGGTCAATTTATTGAGTTCATATTTTCCCGTGCAGTGAAGTGATGTGAAGTATATATGAAATAATTCATACTTGTACTGCGGTTGTAAGTGAAAGAGAAGAATGATCATCGCAGTAAATTTTCCAATTTAAGCAATTGGAATCGTTGAAGCCCTGATTTTTTTTCAGGCTTCTTCTTTCCAATTGCTTAAATTGGAAAATTTACTGCGATGATATTGATTCTATTGTAACAGTGAATTGTCACTTGTCCTTGCTGTGTATTGTTGTATAATTTTTGTGTTTTTGTTGTACCTGGTGCACCTTTTCTTTTTTGCAACCTTAGTAATTTAACTTACCTTAATCGATAATTGGCCTCCCAACCTTCTTAACTCTTTAGTTATTTTAGAAGGTCAATACCCCTCTCTATTGTAATTTAGTTGTTTTTTATTATTCAATGTAAAATTTAAGTGGGGTAAATAAAGCTGTGGTAGACGTATTCCATCAGAGAAAAATTTTGACCAAACAATGGCTATGTAGCCATAGCCGTTTACAAGCAATGCAGGCTTATTGTGCCACTGACTAGATATTAACAGAGTTGAGCTACCATTTATTGGATTTTGAGAGTGTAAATTAACAACCAATTAAAAAATCTACTGAATGCCTCACCTTGGCAGCCTTGGCCAGAGCTAAAGTTAAAGTAATCAGGCCTACATTGGTCACATGTACGACCAATCACATCAGGCTTGCAGGAACACTGTCCTCCATCTCTGCTGCATTCTTCAGGGTTGTCAGATCCTACTGAGCTACAGTTGCAACCTGCATGAAAAACAAAGTACATGTATATCACTATACCGTAAATATATATAACTATGTTACAATAACTATACTGTTAATGTTGTATAAGAAAATGTTAACCCATGTTAAATTCCTTGCCACAGTCCAAAGTTCTCTGCTATTATTTACTTTACAATAAGTTGTACTTTTTATGCAGTCACTTCATTAGTAAAGATTGACTGAACGTTTCAGGTAACATACTGTGGCCATTAGAATTAATACTTACCTGAAACTGTTACCAAAACTGCAACTTTGAAAAACAGATATTGCTCAAACTTTTTCAACTTTGTCATTTGCAATGTATCTCAATCTTCCAGATAATAAGTTTATCATCACTTCTCCCATTAATGTTTCTCAACAGTTCAACCTACATGTACCAGTAGCTTTGCTCCATTTTTGCGAGGTTTTCGTCAATAATTTTAAAGGTCACTCTAAAAAAACTGACTTTACATATAGCATATACTACGACAGGAATTTATAGAAAAGACTTCAAAATTACTTTGTCCTTCACCAAAGATGTCCCCAAACACAGGGGAAAGTGCACGGCTGCCCTCTTCAGAATTTGCTGACCACGTTCGCAACGAAGCTGATGAATTGTAATAAAATGTCATATTTTCTTGCACTTCAGCAGATGCTTCCTGGAATACCTCATACTCTGGAACAGTTGGCATGACTACAAGCTGGATAAAAATTAACATACTGTAAGTACTACAGTCACACCTCTGTGAATGGAAAATGATCTCAAAATTTGCAAACTAGTCGCAGACATGAAATAACTTTGAGGTAGAAACACACACTTTTAAGTTTGCAATAGATGTTTTGGATGACCAACATCCATCTTCAAGTGAAAATGCAAATGAACCACTGCTGCAGAAGAGTGCCAACTGGAGTAGTATTTGCTAAGGTATTGTTTGACAGTTCTGTTCACAAGACTGGATGGAAACTGATTTTTTCCCAGGTGTTATTGATACTGATGGTCAATATATGTACATGTATGTCATATGTCTGAACCTCCTACTCAGTCATAAGATACAAGATATTGATCAAACTTACTGAGTCCACCACAATTTCTGCATCTGGCAATGCTCTTCGCCTCCGTCGGCTGAACACCGCAGCTTGCTGAGCACTTCCAGATGGAATTTCAAGTGTGACAAGATACTGGCCAGCCAACAAGCACTGACTGCCATAATCAAGAGCTTCGTCTCTAGATGATACTGCCTTGATCAGAATGTATGGTTCATTGCTGGTGATCTGAACATTGTTGTTGCAGGAAAATGATGTAAAAGCTGTTCGTAGCAAAGCAGTTATCTTAATCAAACTCCAGTCATAATTTGTCTGGAAAATAAAAGGCACATTCAAGTAATGTAAATCATCAGATGTATGATGATCAAAGAAGGTAATGTATTGAGTGAGTGCCAAAAAACACTAGAATTACTGTACGTTTTAAAGTTACAGGTGTGTTCTGTATTAAGCAAATGTATGCTAAGCTTCTGAGAGACACAAGCTCTATTTTGCTTGCCCTACGCAATGCTTACATGTAGTTTGCTCTTTATTAAATTTAGTTTGCAGATGACTTGCTTGATCCATCGCTCATTGGGCAAGACAGGATGAAAAGTTACATGCACGCCAGAAACTTTGATGTACTCCCAGACAACTAGACAACACTTTTTCGAGCCCTGACTGAACAATAAAATGGACAACAAAGTCCTTTCAACCAATCAACCAGGGATATCACAGAGTTTTAAAGTTTGTGGCTTTGCTGTTGTAGTAGGTGGCTGACTTTTTATTTTTCTAAGAACCAAACAAATACCGCATTTACCTGTATATTAGTCGATCCTGTGTATAAGTTGGCCCCCAATTTTAGATTTTCTTAATTTCCATGTAAGAATGTATTAAAAATACTTATCTTGTATTTCTTAGAATTTTCTTTGACTACTACAGATATGTGAACAGGTCACAGCAAGTTTCAATGTGAAGTTTTAATAAGCTTATTATGGCACATATACAAGCATTTTACCCAGTCTAGCAACAGGTATGTGTGTGGGCTTTTTGACAATAATTGTGTAAAATGCTAATTATTATGCTAATTATTTAACTGGTGCTTGGATCTCAAGTTTTGACCCATGTATATACTGTGCTTTAAGTTGATTGTGAATTTTCAGACTGATTTTTAGGTCTTAAAAGGTCACCTTATACGCAGGAAAATTTGGTACCTCATCATCAACCATACTTTAACATAGCATTGCAAATCTTAAGTCAGATCTGCAATATGGAAAAAGTCTTACCATGTATCGCAGAACAAAATCATAAAATCCAGTTTTCGGAATGTTGACTGTGAAATCAAGCTTAGTTGAAGATAAGTTGCTGGCGCCCTCATTTAGTACCACGCCCACAACCAGAACACTGCCGCCAGCAGTATTAGTGACTGTTGTGTAACTGATCCTCTTTGTTGGTGGCTGAAGAAAAAAGGAAAGACTGATCTTATGCAAAATCCTTTGCAGATTGCTAGGGGTAATCCCATAGTCTTAATTAAGACAGTTTTTGTCAAATGCTGTAATGCATCCCCTTACTCATGATAAAATATACTTATGTCATAATTCAGTTGCTAGCTGGCTCTTGGAGGAATTGGAGGAAAATAAAACAGCATGAAGAGACAATCAAGGTGTTCTTAAGAAGTTCAGTTACAGTAAAAATGTCCTTATTATGCAACAACCTGGCCACCAATGTCTGGCCATTTTATCAGGGTGTTCATATCAATCTAAGAGGCTCTTATATAAAGAAAATGGCTTACCATGGTTGTACTTTATCTCCTTCAACCCAGATTTTTGATGTATAGAGAAGATTTGAAGTCTTTGCACAGGCTAAAGGGTCTACAGAATCATGCTATGCACTACACTTAATACTTACAGTCCTAGGTGTAGCATCCTCAGCTTGGAAAGTCACGGAGTCTACACTTGGCACAAAGAATCCTTGATCAACCAAATCACATTTGGCACCGGAGAATCTTGGACGGCAGTAGCACTGACCAGATGAGGAACAAGATATATTAAACGAGCCAGCCAGGTCGCAGTTACAAGCTGTACAACCAGGATTTTGAGAAGTCAATCCAAAGTACCCCTCCTGAGTAAACAATTGGCATAATTGTCATCCAAATGATAACTTTTTGTCAAATGATAAACTTATGGAACATGCAGTGGGGAAGTGACTAACATACATTATATAATAACCCAAGTTATTCTCGCATTTTTAATGGCTCTCGCCTATGATCTATTGGAGGACAGATGCACGATTGACGTCATCATTACAAAGTTTTTCCCTCTGCCGTTTTAAAATGGCGGAAAGTTTTGAGAATTAGGATAATATTTTACATGACTGGGCAAAAGATAAGGTACAAAAAAGTCTTGCCGAGGCATTGAACAGTTTCGAGTAGCCAGAAAACGAAAGATAAAGCGGTTTCTTTTAGAAAATGATACAGAAATAATTTTCTAGCAGCCTCGATCGGCAGTCGAGCGAGACTAAACCACGCACAAACTTGGTCTTGGTAAGCCGAGAACCATTGCTTCATCTCGAATTTAACAAACCCAATAAACAAAATGTTTCCGCGATTAATTTATTTAAAAAATTCAACTTTTCCCGGTGTCAAAACAACTGCTGACACACTGATTAATGTCAGGAATAAAACATCACTTCTTAAAATCGGTAAAATAAAATACATAACCTTGCTTTCCGATGCAAATGTTCCTGTCCGTTTCAGGGCACAGCAGCGAGCTAACTATAGCTAACCACAGCTCACGGTCAACAGTATTGCAGCTAAAATGTGTCTCTGACACTATATCAAGCTGACTTTGAGAGTCACCAACCACAGAAGACAAAAATCTCCACCGTCATTTTCGCTCCTTTCATTCAAAACTCAATTCAAACAGCCTCTAGGTCGACCCCAACCACAAGTTTTCCGAGGGTATTCTTTCAACTCCTGTAATTTTCAAGGCAACGTCCAAGCTTTTCGGTTCACAGGGCTACTCCGATGACAAAAACTCACTTGATTTTTCCAGCATTTTCTTCAAGATTTGTAGATTTTGCAGTTCAATTCTGCTTCTGCTGTAAGTTTTCATTCCACGAGAAGTGACGCTCAAGGCTTGACAGTGGCGTGATTTTTCTCGACCAATCACAATTCTTTGCTGCGCATAGCAACCAATGAAACTGCTTCATTTTGAATGTATAGATCACGTCAAATGGCTTTTTTTCGTGCAAAGGCGGGACAAAGACGGGGGAAAAGGCCGGCTTTTGCGTTATGTTGAATTATTTTGAAACAAAAAAGGCTTTTCGTTATTATATAAAACAAATAGATTCCATGTTGCCCTGCATCTGATTCAGTAATAGATCACAGAAGACCTCAAAATGTGGTAAGAACATCAGTGACACACTCGGCTACGCCTCGTGTGCCACTTTTTTGTTCTTACCACATTTTGATACCATCTGTGATCTATTACTGAACAGATGCACGGCAACATGGAATCTATTTGTTAAGTACATGTACTACACTGAACATTCATGGGCAAGACATGTAAACTCGACCCAGGGCCTCTTCACCCAGGTGTATTTAATGGATACCAGCAAATTGTTTGCACCACCTGACAACAATCATAGTTCTGCACCTTTACCAGCCTTGTTTCATGAAGCTCAAAAACAACATGGTCTAAGGAATGTTTAGGGCTTAGTGGGCTAGTACAGTACTAAAAACTTTGTCTTTATCACGAAACATTGCAATTCTCAACAGTGTAAAACCACCTTTCACAAGACCAGTCATTAAATAAATTAAATGTACAATATTACCCACCTGGCACTGATTGCATGTCCGCCCAGTTAATAATTCTTTACAGGGGCACTGACCAGAGACCTTATCACACACATCAGAACCATTCACAGTCCCAGTTAAGTTACACCGACATTCTGAAGGAGAAGGATCAATTATTGATACCCATTATGAATATTACAAAATGGTACATTTCTGAAGAGAGAGTCTGTAGGAGGCAGCGTGGCCGAGTGGTCAGCGTGTCGTACTTGCAATTTGGCAGTCCCGGGTTCGAGTCCCACTCTGGCCACTACCTGGATTTGTTTCTCGGTAGCCCCGAGTTGAAATCCTCGGCCATGCTTGTAAATAGCCAACTGGTTTGCCTCCGGCCAGTTGAGTTTTTAACAATGTTATGTTCAGTTTGAATTATTTGTTTCAGTTGTTTGCTCGGCCCCACTAGCACTTGTGCTATAAACACTGCCGAGGGTAAAAAAAGGTCTTATTTTTTATTTTATTTTATTTTACACTACATGTAGAAAACATTTATCTCAAGCATACCCACCTTCACAACCTGCCTTGTTGCTTGCATTTAATTTCCAGTATGAATCACGGCACACATCACAAGCCCTTCCTGTAACGTGACTCTTACAATCACACTGGCCAGTATAAATGTCACACTGTGAGCTGTCTGCTGAACTGTTTACACCAGGTACATTACATGCACATGCTGAAATGAACAAAAGAATTTATGAATATTATCTAGCTGAAAAGTGAGCAAGAAAAACACTTACCAAAAGATAATAGCCATTGTCATGAAAAGGATTTGTAATGATCATGTGTGTGAATTGCTTGAGAATCCAGATTAGATACAACAGCAAAAATTTAGGATTGATATAAGAAGCCAAGAGAGCCAGCCAAATTAACTAAAATCAGGCCATCAAAACACTTATGGTGCAGTCCACTATAATTATGATTTTACAGTGTAGTTTCTAAAGTTAGTTTTGATAACTTTGTTTAATACTAAGCTTCTTCAATATTTCCTATTTTCTTCAAAGTTCCTAATAAAAGCTCTTTCTAAAAGCTGCATACAGGGTACTGTGAGTGCACCAGCCATGGTATTGAGTACGAACCTTACAGGACGGTTATTACACTTCATTCAGAGAGATTCATGTGTATTCTGAAGCTGTACAAAAGGTTACTTTGTCAAAATAGTGAACTTACCAAGACAAGTGTTTGAGTCATTTTGAGGCACAGCTGCATTTCTATAGAAGGACACTTTGCAGAACTCACAGTTATCCCCAATTGTGTTGTGTTTGCAATCATTACAAACACCATATCCTTTAGTTTCATTGTAAGTGCAGCTATCTGCATGATTGTTACACTCACATGCTGCAATATATAAGACAAATCGAACATGTAGGTTAACCACTGTTAACGTAACCTTGAAGTCATATTTCTATGATACACTTAATGACATAACTAGGGATGGCAAATTATTGGTTGGGGACATGATTGGGTCAACTCTCAATCTGATTTCCAAATCCCTCAAGTTTTGTAGTGTTTGCTGCTGTGTATTCTTTAATACAAGAAATATAAACCAATTTCTAGCTACATGTATAGTATGTTGTAACAGGAGTACTTGATAATCACATCTTGAGTTTGGAATTAAACATATTACAATGCACAATGTACAGTAAGTCTAGATAGAAAATCTGGCACTTACTTTTCTAAAATCCTTAAAAATCGTGATCTGGGATTTTTAAACAAGTTTTTCAAAGTCTGTGCGAGTCTCTAATTTCACCTGTCACACCCGGCACTCAGGCCTATTACTGTAAACAATGGCCTATAAGCCGCACCTTTTTGCTCAAAGTTTTCATATCAAATCGGGGATGTGGCTTAATATCTGCGAGAACATCTGAAGACCATGCCGTAAATTTGCATAAAATAACACTTTTCAGCAAAAATTTTACAACTTGTATAGACCTGGGCAGCAAAATAAGAACTTCACAAAACTATACCACAGTACGCTCGCTTTTGTGAGTTTGGTAGCTCCTTGAAGAGCCGTTTTTATTCATATTAACCGGTTTAACATTGCTTTTCTTGAGAAGCTGAACTTCACTCAGCAGGGAATCTCCATTCCACTACAAAGTTGTTTACAGTGACATACATGGCCCTCAATTCGATAGAAATCAATCCACCACATGACGAGCGAGAAAATGCCATGTTATTCGTGCGGTAAACTGCCGATGAATCTACTCGTTCCCAGTACTACAGCTCCTGATCAAATGCCTGATTACTAAGCTACAAACGAACAAACGAAGCATTGACGTTGTTGTATGTAAATTCTAGTGAGGAACGGACAGTAATGAAATATAGTGGTTTAAAAATACTAGAGAAGGTTTAAATTCATATCTAAGTCGGATTTTCATACTATTACAGAGCTAAAATTATAGGTAAGAGTTTTAGTATTCTCTGTTCTTGATGTCAGTTAGTTAATGTGCAGGTTGGTGGATTCAAGAAACTTTCAGAAGAAACAGTGCATGTACATAATAGGCATCTTTCTTAAGACTCCACTTTTGATTTACTTTAATTTCATTTCAAAAAGTTTTTCCAAAAGTTGAGTTCCCAAACTCGGGGTGCGGCTTATCTGCGAGTGTGGCTTATACGCCGGTGTTTACGGTACTTGACTTGTTTGAACATCAATAACCCACCTTCACAAGCTTCACGAATTTGATAAGGCTTGTTGTTGAAAAGAGGCAAACACTTCTCACAGTTAGACCCAGCAGTATTCCTCTCACATTTACACTTAGAAAAGTCCTGAAAATCAATTTACAATGCATTTTATCGAATGAAAATGATGATAAAGGCATTTAACGCCTGCATCGCATATGGAGGTGGGGTGCCCCAGGAACCTGGGGACTGGAGCTGCTGACCCCAAAGCCAGGTACAGCGTCTTCCCTTATGTACAAAGGCGCGTCCGAGACGCAATTTTTGGCTGAAAAATGGAAAAGGGATGCAAAACAGCAAGGAGAATGGGTCCTTTCGGATACACATGGATTGGGATGGTAGTTTACCTCTGATTTAATTTAAACCTGAATAGATATGCAAAAAATTATTTTGATAATAAAATTAAAATTTGGAATCTTCAAGACTGTGCTCAAAGCAGCACCCGGTCGTCTGCGAGTGGTCTTCATCTTCGGGTGACAAGAAAAACATACACATACCTAGTTGCCGGGCCGGGCAACCAGCCTACCAAAACAGCCGTCCTTCTTCGCTCCTGGACTGCTGTTTTCGCAGACTACCGGGCAACATCCTTTTTGAGATTTAACTTTGAGATAAAAACAGTCTGGTAATAATTTGCCTTTCCCTTTTTGAATCCTTGTGTTGTATTGAACTTTGCAAGGTTACCCTACAATGTGTAGAAACTATGCCAGACATTTTATTTGAGTTAAATCCATTATCAGATATTAATTAATAATGTCATTAGATAATTAATTTTTGATCTTTTTTGTTCGGGCTAACGAGCTTGACTTCTGGCCACCCTGGCCAACAAGGTTGGGTGCCTGAAGGGCTTCCTAGAATCTTTCTTAGAACACAGCCTTGATCTTTGTTCTTGTTCTTTGTTCTATACTAACCAGGGGAACCCCACTTTTTTCTTCTGGACCCTCAACCTTAGGTTGAAGGAGTTCAAGGGACTCCCACAGGAAAAATTGTAGGGAAAATCCTGCAGGTAGCAAGAGCACCCCACAAGCCTGCCCTACCCGCCGCCCAACCACGAGCTCCGCCGGCCATACCCAGCAGCGCTCCACCTTAACGGTCGTCCACTCGTCGTTATTCACTAACTGCGGGATTGCGGACCGTGGTAGCACTTCAGTTTAATACTTAGATTAATACTTATTCATTGACTGCAGGACTGTGGACCTTCAGTTAAACAGTCTAGTACTTATTTATCAACTGTGGGACTGCGGACCAGTAACTTTGCTCCCGAGACCAGTAAATTCTAAGCCTACTGGTCCAGTGGAATACCAGAGCTAAAAGTTACGTTTGAGCACTGCCCAGCCCCAGCACCCATCACACAGAGCCAGGAGCTCTGTGGAAATGATAATAACAGTAAAAAGTAACAACAATAAAGGCAATAATAATAATAATAAGGTAATAATAATAATAATAAAAGGGGAGAGGAGGGAGGGAGAAAACACTAAAACACTCCAAAAACCGATCAAGACGCCCCAAACACTAAGCACAGTAAAACTCCAACCACATGTAACGGCACACATGTAAAGTTCAACAATAACCGCTGACCCCGGGCTCCAGGGAAACTGCTCGGCACCAGGCCTACAAAGGTAATGCCAAAAAACCCTAACAGGAAAATGACACAGCAAGCTACCAAAGATGCCAATGAAGGCCAATGCCACGCTAACTACTATGCAACATGCTCCTAGTCGTTAACTAAGTTAAATAAGTATATTTAACCTCATGAATCAAAAGCAAGTGACCTACTCAGTGAATAAATCAGTGAATAAATCAGTGCTTAAGATGATTCCCGGGTTTTGCATTGCGCATTCCTACTGCACATGATTTTTGCGTCATCAGCGCGCGCGCATGAGCGAGCGCGCGAACAAAACATAAGAGATTTCCCTCAAACTAAGCTCGATAACGAGATTAAAGCTTCTTTTCTCTTAAACAAGCATGGCGACCCCCACTTTTTATTTTATTAATTTAATGAGAACAATATCCACAATAACTGAGAAAAAATTTGGCAGAAATCTGTGGCAACTTTTTTGGCAAATGAGATAAATGCTACAGATAGAGACGTAACAGGCCCAATAGAGCAAGTCCAAATTATGTTTCCTTTAAAGGACAAAAATATCAATTAAAAATGCAACGTATTTGAAGCCATTTTTTCTGGGACGAAGATAAATAAGCAATCAAAGAAAGTCGAACTCTGCGTGATATAACAAACCGCATTGAAAAATAATTGAGCTTATTTGTTCCGCACTGAGATAACCAAAAGATACCTAAATAACCATATTTTTCAGCATCATGGCATGAAAACAAGCACGGTGACCCCCTCTTTTTATTCAACATCTCCTTGTACTGTTTTTTCTAAAATCCATTACCTGCTGATAGCTTTAGTAGATAAAGAATAAATGCTATACCGAGTAATAATTATTATTGCATTGTGACTAAACTTGATAGACAACAAATGCAAGGAATCGATGTTATGTGCTTGTAATATTTCGATATAAATCTATATCATCTTCGGACTAAGGTGGGATACAGGTAGCAGAAATTTAAATACTGTGAGGTTGTACAACAGTATAACCATGTGAAAATGAAAAAACAAAGGAACAAAACTGTCAAGAGAACAGGCGGAGTTCCCAAATGGCTTTTAAGCCATTGTTCAGAAATGGTGTTAAACGATTGATATGGTAAGCTTCTTTATATAGTAATAGATTCCAGTTATCATCGCGATCTATTATGTTTGTGTTATCACGCACGGTTTGGGTGAAAAATTCTTTGTTGATTACAGTAGTAGGTGAAATGTTCTCACTAGTGAAAATAACCAGTAAGTTGTATAAATCTTGTGTGTGTTTGATATTATCACAGTTGCGCAGATGTTTATATATAGCGCTTTCTTTGTCCGTGAGGGCATGTTCTTGTGTTCGGACAAGCAGAGTTCTGTTCGTTTTGGCGATGTGCGAAGAATTACAACCAGGGCAGATGAATTCATAAACAACATTTGAATGGCTTAATTGCGCTGTTTTGTCCTTAGTGCTTGCGAAGAAACACAATTTTGTGGTCTGTCCAGTAAAAGTATCTTTTCTGTAAATGCCAAGGCCATCACTAGCAATGTTGATGTCCAGAAAGTGCGGAGTGCTGTTTTCAAGTAAGTTGAAAGTAAAATGGATATTTCTATCCTTCTCATTAAATGCAACACAATCACCACTATTTTGGAACACTTTCACAAGTTTGATAAAAATATCCGCTTTACTTTCAACTTACTTGAAAACAGCACTCTGCACTTTCTGGACATCAACATTGCTAGTGATGGCCTTGGCATCTATAGAAAAGATACTTTTACTGGACAGTACACTAATTTTGACAGCTTTGTACCTTGGCGACACAAAATCTCTTGGGTCAGAGCACTGATTGACCGCTTACACTGAATCTGCACTCCTAACAAAATTAAAACCGAGCTCAAGCTGAAAAGGAAGTTTTTATTGTGGAATGATTTTCCTAAACGTGTTGCCAACCTATTGAATTGATCGCTTTACAACAAATACACAGAACAGGGCTTCAGATCATCTTGCCAACAACACCTCCCACAACAACCAGCATCCCACTATTTAGCTTACCATCCCATTTGTCGGTGACCTAATAACACAACTTGATAAGAAGCTTAAACGTAAGCTTCGGAGATGTCTCGTCAATCCGAATGTAGACATCCGATTAAAGACCACAAAATTGTGTTTCTTCACAAGCACTAAGGCCAAAATGCCGCAATTAAGCCAATCAAATATGTTGTTTATGAATTCATCTGCCCTGGTTGTAATTCTTTGTACATCGCCAAAACGAACAGAACTCTGCTTGTCCGAACACAAGAACATGCCCTCACGGACAAAGAAAGCGCTATATATAAACATCTGCGCAACTGTGATAATATCAAACAAACACAAGATTTATACAACTTGCTGGTTATTTTCATTAATGAGAACATTTAACCTACTACTGTAATCGTCAAAGAATTTTTCACCCAAACCGTGCGTGATAACACAAACATAATAGATCACGATGATAACTGGAATCTATTACTATATAAAGAAGCTTACCATATCAATCGTTTAACACCATTTCTGAACAATGGCTTAAAAGCCAGTAGGGAACTTCTCCTATTCTCTTGACAGTTCTGTTTCTTTGTTTTTTTCATTTTCACGTGGTTATACTGTTGCACAATCTCACAGTATTTTAAATTTCTGCTACCTGTATCCTGCCTTAGTCCGAAGATGATATAGATTTATATCGAAATATTACAAGCACATAACATTGATTCCTTGCATTTGTTGTCTATCAAGTTTAGTCACAATGCGATTACTTGGTATAGCATTTATTCTTTATCCTTGTACTGTAATGACACCATACCAAGTTTCATTGGAAATCTATGGGGGGTTCTTTTACTTGGGAATCACCTTAAAAACCAGAAGAATGAATCAAGGCTGCTGCCTAACAGGAGCCCAGCAGCCTGGGGAAACCCAAGAAAATGCTTTGGGCACCTAGATTTTTTGCAGCAGCTCCCAAAACATTACCTGTTGGGCTCCTAACTTCTCGGCTTTTGCCCTTGTGGGCTCCTTGAAATATTTGTTAGGCAACAGTCTTGATGATTATGTGCATGTGTTGCTGCAATATAGAAGGTAACATAGGACTTGAAAAAATTGCTGTTTGGTCATTCCTGACAAGCAGATTTTCCTTCTAGGCAAGAAACATTTCATTCTGTGCTGTCAACCTGTGCCTGATTGTAGCCGGTTACTAAATCTTTACTGCAGCAAAGAAAGTGAACATTACAGCATAACAGCGTTCAAAGTATTGTTACAAAGCAAATTATCCACGGGGTCACCAAGCATCCAAGCATCCATGAGTTTGAAGACCCTTCTATATACAGCATGCATTCTATTACTTTTATATGTGATAAATGCCAAGTATAAGTGAAGTAAAACGAATATTGAAAACTACGGTATATTTGTGAATACTATTAGTAGTGTAAGTTAAGATAGCATTGTGGTTAGCAGTAGTAGTGTAAGTAGCGATTGTATTGTTAAGTAACGTCAGCAACGGTGTAAGTGACATTAGTATTGTAAGTAGTGTAAATAATGTTATTTCTGTATGTAAAGACAGTAGAGTGACGATAACTCTCAATAGAGATACGACATTTTTTAATTTACAAAACATGTTTCAACATTCTCATGTCATCTTCAGTTGCAAATGAGCTTTTAACGGTTGTACATTTGAATTTTATATTAAGGTATGTTACAAAATTACGCGTCAAAACTTGCCTTACAATTTGAATATGAAGTACGAAATACACGAAAACAAAAATAGCATGCACATAACAATAAAATAAAATAAAACAAAAGACAAAAGGAACAACATAATTAAAAGGAAAGAGACAAATCTAGATGCCTCAACTACTGATTGAGTAAGGCACTTTCCCACTTAATGTGCAATACCTCTTTGATCTTGATTTGGAATTTTGAGGCAGCAGAGTCTAAGATCATGAAACATTCTGTATTACAAGAGTCACGACAGGCCCTAGATGACTGCAGGTGCCTGTAAACATGTGAAGACTTGTCCGATAGGAGGTGCTCAGGAACATGTGTGCAAAGGTGGCGAGTGGTCTCGCCAATGTAGCTGGCATTACAGCCAGCACACAAAAATGTATAAACAACATGCAAACGTAGACCTTGCAGTACTGAATCTTTCACCCTAAACATGTTTCTAAGTTTAAACATACTAAAGACCAACTTAACATCTAAATCAGCTTTGCAATAACGTTTGATTAGTTGTCTTAACTTGGTCTGGGTGATTTTAGAAAACCGGCCAACATAAGGGAGTTTAATAGAAGTGCATAGAAGTTTTCCCCGAGTTAGATGAGGCATTTTGCCGAGTCTGAGAAGGATTCATTTTCTTAGAAAGATACCCGTGAATAATCTTGTCGATGACCCAAGACAGAAAACAGTTTTTCCGTAGTAAGAAAATAAGCTTCTTAACGTCCAAATGAAAACCAGCCCAGGAATTGTTGATCTTATATACCCTGTCTAGTGATGTTCTGACTAAACCCAGTTTGTAATTCAAAGAGGCAAAGCTACTGTAACAATAATATTAATAGTAAGACCAGTAAACGTCTTCTTGTGATATACACCAGTAACGATAGATGGATGACTGTTGTCTAACAATATGTCTAGAAAAGATAATTTCTCATTGATTTCCCTTTCCGTTGTGAACTGAATACTTGGATGCCTGGCGTTGATATAATCAAAGAACATGAGTGTGTCTTCCTCATTATTGAACAAACAAAAGGTGCGGAGAATCAACATCAGGGAAACTCTCAGTCTGTTAAAAACGCTAATGTTACGATATCCGCAAAAGGTACAGCATATTTTTGGCGAGTTTCTTGCGGATATGCCGAATGGTCTCCCCTACATTTTGTGCTGTGATTGGAACTTTCCTCCTCAAGTAAACATGGCGAGCAACTGGCCTGAATGCATCTATGGTGTAAGAAGATGCCAATTGACTCCTAGCCTTGCTGCTCTGTGATTGGGCAGAAAAAGACAAAGGTTTTCTGGCACCAATCAGAAGCCAGAACTAACCTGACCGTTTGGAGCTGGTCCATTAAAACCTTGTCCCCAGGGGCTCTTCTCCTCGTTCTTGACTTTTCTTTGCCCAAATTTTTTTCTTGCCCGTTTAGACTTCTTCCCGCCCCCACACTAACTGCCCCTGAGTCTCCGTGTATGGGAGAATATTTTTTCCTCAACATTTTCAAAGTTTCGCAGCAATAAATTCAAAAGCATTGTGGCTTCACTTTGTGAATAAAAAGTAATCGTAGATTACATATTCAAACCGTGGCTTCGCATGTGAATATGCTACCCAAATAATTATAAATCGAGGCTTCATGTTCAAAAGCGTTGTGGCTTCACTTTGTGAATGAAAGGTTACCATAGATTACGTGTTCGAAGCGTGGCATCGCATCTGAATACTAGAACCAAATACAAGGTCAATCAAGGCTTCGTGTTCAAAAGCATTGTAGCTTCACTTCCTGAATAAAAAGTTATCGTAGATTTCATGTTCAAAGCGTGCCTTCGCATGTGAATACGCAACCGAAATAATTATTAAGTTAATAATAGCCTCCTCTACTAACTATGAATCAATCGAGGCTTCAAGTTATACATGAGCGTGGCAGCGCTGATGCAGATATCCAGCACGAAGTTTCATCATTAAAACTCAGACGCACAGACAAAACAAATACCAATCAAGTCGATCAATACATGCAAAACAAAACTTGCCCACTGAGCACTAAAAATTATTAAACTCCAGTCGCATGTCTCCAATGCTTATCTCATTGAAAAAAAATCAACAATATGACACATGTCCGCTCAACGATTTTCTCCACACACAACCACCTGGCTTTAATTCTTCCTGCAAACAACCTTTTATACAGAAGCAGTACTTGCAATGCACTCGCGAGAAACGAGAAATTTCTCGAGAGACGAGTCTCGTTTCTCTTGATACGAGCCTTGTTTCTTGCGATACAAGTCTCATTTCTCGCGAGATGGTGGTAACTTACATTTAAGCGGCACTGTAGCTTAAATTGCAGCTCTGGGTGTGGAGCTTTTTAACAGGTATTTACTTTACTCTAAAATAGTAAAGCACAAAAGTTTCAAAAACTTGGGAGGTGGTTAATCAAGTCTAATTCAGGAAGGGGGTATGATTCTATGATTAAGTGCAAATTTGAAATGAATCTGCCAAATATTAAGCTTACTATAACATTTTGTGCCATATGGCACTATCAGGACTTAAAGGGTTAATATAAAATTCAAATGTACAACCATTAAAGCTCATTTGCAACTGAAGATGACATGAGAATGTTAAAACATGTTTCGTAAATTAAAAAAATGTTGTATCTCTATTGAGAGTTATTACTGTATGTAATTAAATTTATGATTAAAAAACATTTCTTTCTCACTTGGCTTGACAGGCAAGGAATCAACAAGCCCAGGGCAAGCATCATTTGAGAGACACTTATACTAAGGGCAAGCTGGAATTCAAGTTTCTTTTGAGCCCCGTACAGTAGACATATACAATAAATTCATTCTTCTCCAAACTTACCTCTGGATCACACTCTGAAGCCTGTCCATTGCAATGGCAGGAAGCTAACACGTCCCAGTCTGACACAGTAAAGTAGAAACTCTTCTTTAGTGATTCTGTAACTAACGCTGGGTCAAACCCAATTGGTGTAATGAATTTCACCAATACTATTCTGATATTTGTCATAAGAAAGAAAGCTTGATTCTCCGCATCTTTGAGCAGATTCTCTGCAGTATCTTCATCACGGAATGGAGAATAAAAAAGCTGCAATGTAGAAAGGACAATAATCATTAATTAAATATCAAATTTATGATTGATTTAACAATAACATTATTACATTGGTGTCTTATTCCTACATAATTCTGTGAGCTACAAAAAAATCTCTAGATAGTTTAAAACCTGTTGATCACAGCTGCATTGCCTCATTATACCAGTAACAACTTCAAAGAATCCTTCCAAGGAATCCTACTGTAATAAACATTGAATTGGATATTTTGGTTTTTGACAAGTAAAATTGTTTCACTACTGTATCAGTTCCCTAATTCTAGCATAGGTTACTATGGCAACAGCAGTAAGTAGTGAGTGATACATGGAACAATAATTCCTTTTCCTAGGACTTTCTCATTTTAAAGACAATACTTAATCACAAATAATAATCTGTGGACAGTCTAGGCATTTACAAAATCCTCCATTACTAAAAGGAAACCAATCCGCAAGCACACAATCGACACAATCGTGTATTTTTGGTAATCTCAGACATTACTGCCTGGACTCAGACTCAGACGTTACTTCCTACATGTACTTTCTCAGAAGTTACTTCCTGGTGTGCTGATCATCAAGGCAAATGACACAATCAGGAAACTGTGGCAATTAATTTTGATAAAGCTAGCACAACAAAATTGTGTTGAGTAAAAAATAAAATAACTTTTGTCCACACTTAAACTCACCGAGACCTTAAACAGGGTTGTCAAAATAAGCCGGCAACCGGCGCATTTCACTGGCTATTTTGAATACTGCGCCGGTTACTCTGAATGTCAGTCGGTCAGTTCTGAGCGTGATATTGGAGAAATAAAATGGAAATAGCTGCCTACTTTTTGGATGGAACCTGCAACTCAAAAACCTACTGACAACCCTGCTTTAATTTAGCTGGACCAAGCATGGGTAAAATTGGGAACAATGTGTGGTTCCAGAAAATATCCATACCCCCCACCACGGAGGGGTATGCAAATTCTGAAGGGGAGGGGGATCAAAGACCCAGGAAATTCCAGAGGGAAGGGAGGTTGTATGATCAATTTAGTTTCCAGAGGCTCTTTGATTCAATACGGATCTGAGTGTCGATCTAGCTGTTCAAAAATCCTTTCTTACCTACTAAATAGAACTTTCACATGAAAAATAGTGGCTTGAATACTTGTATTTGACTCGCATCATATTTGAAATACATTTTCTTTCTTCAAAAAGCACTTTGGAAGCTAACAAATGTGAAGAACACGTCGTTGCATGGAAATGGCAGCCATTACTTGTTACCAGTCCACATGGGGTCCTTATGGACGGGAAAGCACAGGAGACTAGCCTAGTTTGTTTTCACAATCGCATCGGTCTTCGAAGTGGCAGTCGATTTCTTTAGTGAAAATTAGTTTCTTTGTGAAGGTAGAAATGATGTTACAATTTCACAAATTTGAGAATTTCTTATCCCTATTTACCTCTGCCTATTTGTATGTAATTTTGCTGCAAAATTGGCTTTTGTCCCACGTCTGTAAGCGATCTTTTTCGCATAGTATGGTGTCAATTTCATCCACACTCATTTTATCAGTCCTTCAATGGAAATTGTAGGTCATATTTACAAAGGAAGTGAGTCTTGTAGGAAGGTAATTTGACAAGTTACCATTTTATCTTTTCTTTTAAAGCATGTTTCACTAAACAGCTTGTTACGAAAAATAATTGCGTGACTTGGAAGATTCGCGAATATGCTAATTTCATCTCGAATCTTCTTGCATTTTTAATTTTCATCACCGTGATTCAGCAATTCTTTTTAGTTGTTTGCGTA
The DNA here is from genome assembly GCA_022496165.2 of Catalaphyllia jardinei. Taxonomy (NCBI): domain Eukaryota; kingdom Metazoa; phylum Cnidaria; class Anthozoa; order Scleractinia; family Caryophylliidae; genus Catalaphyllia; species Catalaphyllia jardinei. The sequence goes on along the minus strand of CM042748.1, from coordinate 30,066,872 downwards.
TGTTGCTGTCAATAGTTAAATATTGTACTGATACTTTATTTAGTAGTGCTGGAAAGTTTTAGAACCTTATGCTGTAAAGTATATAAGCGAATCAGTATAGTTCTTAGGTGGTTATTTCCCAGGAGTGTTTAGAGAGAATTATCTTGTGAGTCAGTAGTGTTTACTGAAGTGTGACGAAGGTCGAGTGTAAAGTCTCGACAGAGGCAGGGCATGAAATTGCACCTAATCCAGTCGCCAATGCGACTAAGATTACCGTGCTGGCGACCAAGATTCAAAAATTAGTCGCCAAGTTGGCAACCAGAACTCTTTGGGTTTTGTATGTCTTACCTAGATGTATTTTGCACCTAAATCAAGCTTTAAGGTAGATGGATCGGTGCAAACGATGAGGTCTATTAAGCAAAATCGTCACGAATGCTACGAAGCAAGCGTGTCAACATCCGCCATCTTGGATTTTCTAAACGTTAGATTGTATATTGTGAAATGAAATGTCCTTTTTGATAACAACGCATATTGCGGGCTCACAACATTCCCTGCTTTTCTGACTGTGGCGACACCTTCCACATGCTCTCATTTGGCTTTATTTATGGGGTGATTTAAATTTAAATGAGCAGTGACGTAGACAGTGATCGGAAAGATTTATTTCAAACACTAACTGCACATACAACAGCACCCAAGATTAACTTTGTTTTCCTCAGCCAATTATTAAGAGGACAAGCTGTTTTCCCTTTGCTGACCAGAGATAGTGATGAGGTTTATGTCAACACCAACAAGAGCAAAGAGGATGCAATTTGGTCAGAAGCTCTGGTTGCAACTAAACGTAAAGAATGGAGCATTTTTTACATTGATCTGTTTATTTCGTTCTGGCAGTTGTGCAAAATACGTAACTCGCTGCTATTTTGTTACGTAGCTGTAGTAAGGTAATCAAGGTCCCACTACCTTAGTTTGTTTTCCAAGAAGCCTCTTGCTTGGACACATTTGTTTGATTACTCATCCCGTTTAAGTTGTTGTGCACTGTGATGTTTTCGGCCTTTGTTACTAAATGAATAGATCGAGTTGACAAGGTATGAAGCAACTGCTACAAATATATTGATATGTTTACTGGGATTTTGAAAAGTTCATATTTATAGAAGGCGCTGGGACATGTCTTGTTTTTCCAGCAATGATAACAAGAACACTATGTACATGAGAGGTAATAGTTACCAAACCTAACTGAATAAAGTCACTTCACTTCAAAGTTAGGAAAACCCTTCAATTTGACATAATTGAATAATGCGTTTAATCAACTATCCGTTTTTGTTTCTGGAAAAGAAAATGGCTCCTAACTTTTTGGACTTGGCGACCACTTTGGAAAATTTAGGAGCCAAATGGCTCCTTGAAAAAAAAGTTAATTTCGTGCCCTGAGAGGTCATGTTTGAAGTGTAACAGAGAGGTTAAATGGTTATTTGGCGGAGGCCGTGTTTATACAAGAGTGACGGAGGTCGAAGTTTAACTGACACGGACAATGCACAAAAATGCGCAATTTTAACGTCGTAACAACGTGACTCTACATGCCTAAATAAACAATGACTAAATATATATAAA
>CM042748.1:30047791-30060291 GCA_022496165.2 Catalaphyllia jardinei | reverse complement strand
ACTGTACTACGTTTGTGTGGAATAAATAACCTTGTTGTTTTTCCGACATGCCTGCATTCTGTTTAGACTGCAAACTACCTACTACTTCAAACCTCAAACTCGTAACACTGCTGAATGCTTTCTTTGCGAGTATCTTCAGATATAGATGTTACAATCGATTGAGAATATTAGTAGTTATGTGCAATGCATATGCCTAAATGTTTGGAGTGTTTACTATTACTTTAACACTTTCTTCCCAAAACCAAATTTGCCAGTGGGTATGGGGGTGTACGAAATAGTACTGGAAATCCTGGAGGGGTGAAGGGGTTATTTTAGTGGTCAAAAAATGTAAATTCTGGGGAGGGGGGAGGGGGCTTACGTGAAATTCCCTCCGTGGTGGGGGTATGGATATTTTCTGGAACTACACAATCCTTTTATGAAATAATATATATAGATTACTTCATAGAAAGTGCGAAGTACGGATTTTTATTCACGAGTTGCAAAACATTGGAAATGAAGGAGTGAGCGCAGCAAACGAGTGAGTTTTCCAAAGTTTTGCAACAAGTGAATAACAATCCGTACAGAGTACTTTCTATGCTGTAATTTGTTTATTGTATATATAGCAAGAATTAAACATATCCTTTAAAAAAGTTTAATTTTTTCCTGATAACATAAGCTTACATGTAGAACGGCAAAAAAATTCAAGATTGATATAACAACAAGCGGACAAAGAGCCTACACAAGCTAAAATACAATATATTATACAGGGAATTCGTATTTAAAACACAAAGTGTCGAATCTTTTTGCTTATCCATGACAGTGGCTTTGCGCTGTGCAAAGACAAATTGGGACTTTGTTGGCTTACGCTGTTTATAGAAATGTTGAATGTTCCTCCTTGAATTGAAACAGAGATAAGACTTGCTGAGGTGACTGTTGGCTTAAGCTGAAGTGCTAACGATAAAGAGGTTGGATATATTCTGCTGCTGTTTCCAAAAGTGAACTAAAAGGGGAAGCCCAAGCCATGTTTACACAAACTTCAAGTGGGCGCTGATTTCTAGACCACACTTCTGGGAAGCCATTTGAATGATTTGCTCTGATTGGCTAAGCAATTCTACTCTGGGCGATGATTGGTTATATTTTCACATGTGAAGAATGCTATACGCGAAGTTGATTGGACGTGTCGCTTTTCACATGTGAAAATATAGCACATATAGAATTCTATTTGCAGGGTTTATTACCTAAAATTCTTGCTTTATATACAATAAAAGCATTTTCTTTGTACCCAAACATGCATGGTAATCTAGTATTTTATGGTGAACAGGCCGATCATCTACAAAACTTCAATATGTTTCGAAAGCCAAGAGTCATTTCAAAGCTGCTGGAAAAAGCAAGTTTTAAGCTCGATTAATAGTCATTAACTGCCACTCACTGATTAATTTGTTTGTACATTTCTTTACTCTATATCACAAAGCAAGATTAGTAATTATTTTTGTCTTGAACAAACCAGAAAAGGCTATAAAAATTACATGAGAATCTTAATAGAAATCTAAGTCACAAAAACGCAAACTTTTCATACTTTTAATATGCAACGATTTGATACTTTGACTAGGCATGAAACAGAAATTTGTACATTTGCGTTCTCGAGCCAGACTAAAAGTTTACACAAATAACTGTGCCTCTTTTTCTTGGTATTTCTCTATACATGTACAACATCTTTTATTATTCTACAGGTAGCAGATCTCGTGTGATGTTATCTCGAAGGAATTCATGAATCACCGACTGTACACAATGGCTTCACTTCTGTTCATGTACACATTTAAGATGACTGTATTCCACAAGCGTGAAAGTTTTATGCGAACACAGCAGGATCTAAACATGCTCTTTACACGAACCATAGAAAAAATGCTATATTTTGTACACAATGAGAATTATTCCAAGGTAATAACTTCATAACAATGATTATCTATAAGTACGACACATTTCATAAATTTGTAAGTACAATGTAGACGAAATAAACAATTGTCAAATTGTTCTTGTAGCACGTACGATCTTCATGTTAAATTTTAAATCGAAAATCATCGATTGATTTGAGGAAAATATAAGCTTGAGTTTGTAGTCGTCTCGAAAAGAGGGCTAAAACATTTCTTGTTACACAGAAGACAAATATGTGTCAATCAACAATTGGCGGCAAAGAGTGAAATGGCAATATGATCCTTAGAAATGAGACAAATTTCAGTAAACACTTCGTTACTAAGATTCTCTATTTACCAAGGAAGAATGGAAAAGCTTTCCTTTCGAAAAATCTTCATCGAAGGCTAACAAGGATTTCGGAGCAATTTTTGTTTTTATTGAATACAAGATTGAAGTAAAGCAGACAATGTTAGCATTACATAGAAGACTTAATTTGGCATAATAAACCTCGATTTACGGGTTTCAAAAAACCTCCATGACCGCAGTCTAAACCGTCTAAACCGCTCCGAACAAACATCAACCCCAATCAGGCATTTGAGCAGGTGGAATACTATCTAGTATTTCGCAGTTACAATAAACAGAAACAAAGAATCAGACTTACGATGCAAAGCTAGTATTAACGCTCGAAACATCAGGTTCACTTCACTTTTCGCTTTTTCAAAATGTAGATTTAAAATTAATAAGCTTACCTGCAAGTCAGTGTTTGTATCCCGGTCTATTTTGAAGCACTGGACTTTTAAACCTTCTTTTTCGTTTTGTGGTGTTTCGGGCATGTTAAAAAACTTGGTGCAGTTCGTTGCAAAGTACGTTAAAGGATTGTAAGTAATTCCCGAATCATTTGACTTCAAAAGGTACATCGCTGCAGGTAGGTCGTGGTAAAAAGTCACCACTGACCGATACAGCATAAAGGTTCTTTCAATATCGAGCTGTAAAACAACAGGGTACTCAAAGTTTTTAGATTTCCAGAACTTGCCCTCGGCAAAAGGATCATTGACATATCTCGCAGGATGTTCGTTTTTTGGATCATTTGCGTTGCAGACTTTGGTGCAGTCCAACTTGAAGCAGTACGTTTCTGGCGGGTCACCACAAGTTGAATTCGCTGTTACATTGAAATCTTTAGAAATATCCGCTGGTGGTGGATAACAAGGTCCACTACTACATGCATCCTGGCAGGAAACAATCTGAGCTGCAAAAATTGCAAGCAAACAAGAAACGGCGAAGTTCGAAATTCCACAATTCGAACGCGGCTGCCAATGGAAGCGTCTCTGAATTTGCCGCATTTTCACTAAAAACTGCTATCTGTTCAGCTGCATTTACCCGTTTTATAATCCAGAGCCGATAAACTTTGGTTTGCGTTTCTTCGGAAACTATAATTTTGGGGTTCGAAGGAAGTCTTTGTACACGCCGTGCGAGAATGCTTCTTCCTCTTTCCACTGAACAGAATTTGACTTCGGTCAAATATTGAAATTTTGACAACCCCGTTGTAATAAGAATTTCATTAATCAAAGAAATGATTATCGATCATTAACCATTCTAACGTTTAAACTAAAGTGTTGAAAACATTTATTAGTATTTAAATAAGTCAAACTAGTTTTAAGAAGAAAGCAAACGGATAAAACTAATTTTGGTTTCTACAACATCAAAGAACAGCCAAGGTAAAAGTGATCAACAATGATATTCTCTTTACCCTCAAACGGTTAAACAGGACGCCTAGCGCGCCATTGCTGCTAGGTAACCAAGGCAGCAGTTTAAAAATTAACCTTTTGTGGAAAAAATAGTTGACAATTTATATTTGTTGGATTGCAAGGCATATTTTGGGCATACAACCTCGATAACAAATATAATTCAAAGAAACAGTTCATGATGTAAAACGTAGATGGTGAGTATAGTGGAATCTGCCACTGGATGGTTTAAAGAAATGACGTCATTTCTATGAACGTGCAATTACGTGCAATTCTACGCGAGCTCCGCCAGCAATATTATGGAAGACAGACACTGTCAAAATTAGAGCGGGATAAGTAAATTGCCATTATCCTTATCGCAGCACCTAGAATTGCCTCAAAGCGTTTCAGATTTCTGGATGGGACTTCGAGTTTACCTCGGTGTAAAAACCTGTGAAGTTTTTCTTTGTTTTGTAGCTATTGTTAGGGTTAGGGTCTATTATGTTGACTTCTTTGTTTTCTTTGTTTTACGTCACTGGTGAGTGTCACGGGTTTTTACACCGAGGATGAGTCGGAATTTCATTTCATAAATTTGAACTGAGCTAGAATCACATCACGCATCACCCCTGGCCCTGGCCGACGATTCAAGGCAATGAGGAAAATTCTTTTCCACCGATCTTGTGGGAACTACAATCCAATCCTCCTCGGTATATAATTACGTTTAGTGCAAACGAAGTAACTCGTTCAAAGACTCAAAGGAGGGAGGATGAAGTCAAAAGCTCAATAAAAATCCGCACAAGTAGATCGTAAATTATTCGAGATTGAAGGTGAAAATAGGTTTATTTTTGAGTAAAAATAACACACAAATTGCGGTTATAAACATAACGAGACAACGCATGTTGTAAAAACTTTCATTTATGAACTTAACGTTTCGTATGCTCCAACATACATCTTCAGAAGTCACGGCTACCAAAATTACAATTAAATTTAAACACGAAGGCTAATACCAAATAAGGAAAGTAATGACAATGAAAAAGTAAATGAAAATAAACAGACCTAGATATCATTACAGTGCCCAAAATAAGAAATTTTCATTGTTTTACCCTATCTAGGAATTCAAAGTAAAATCGTTACTCGACTGCTTAAATCATGTATTTCCAAGTTCTATGGTTGTTTTAATCCTAAGATTATTTTCAGAAGCACTCGCCGAATTAAGTCTTTTTCCCCTATAAAGACAGGCTCAGCCGCTCCCTTAAGTCTAAAGTAGTTTATAGGGCTAGCTGCTGGGATTGTGAAGATTGCTACATTGGGAAAACAAAACATCGTTTACATGACAGGAAAACGGAACATTTCAAGGCCCTTATTGAGTAACAGCCATTCTTCTGCCATTGCTGATCACATGACCCAAACAGGCCACAAGATTAAATGGGATCACTTTGACATTTTAGCCACTGGACAATTTGATATACACTGTAAAATTAAGGAAACCTTGTTGATTCACGATTTATATTTCCAGCAGATTTAACTAGGTCTGTTTATTTTCATTTACTTTTTCATTGTCATTACTTTCCTTATTTGGGATTAGCCTTCGTGTTTAAATTTAATTGTAATTTTGGTAGCGGTGACTTCTGAAGATGTATGTTGGAGCATACGAATAAACGTTAAGTTCATAAATGAAAGTTTTTACAACATGCGTCGTCTCGTTATGTTTATAACCGCAATTTGTGTGTTATTTTTACTCAAGTTGAAATGGCCGAAGAATAAGAGTGTCTACGATTAGGTTTATTTTTCTTCTTTTTTCTCTCCCTGCACAACTCACCTCGACTAGCTTATGCTATATGCGAGTTGTACATGTTCTTTTAATTGTTGTCGTTGTTGTTGTTGTTTATACTAGGTTGTACGCCTTCTTTCAGAAAAGCCTCCGGTATTTTCGTTCCCAACTGAAGCTAAGATTTCGGCGTCTGGGGACAAGAATGCTTCCAGAGAGTTTCCAATCTCGTCCCCATAGCCCGTTCGCATTAATTATTGCCGACATCCGGGGCTACTGAGTCAATACCAGGGGTTTACCAGAGGCCTTCTCGTCCCGGAAACAACGCTCCCTTTCGTCAGCACCAGGAATCGCGACCTCTGGGAAGGTCCAAGTAAGTAAGTAAGTAAGTAAAATCTTTATTTAAACTCGGTTACTAATAGTATTTTAACTACAATTATTTTTAAAAATTAAAATAACTATAAAAACTGATTTACAAGATTGCAGAGTGGGAATCGGATGTTTTAAGTGCGCGGTTGATTTTCTTCTTAATCTGCCCAATTGATCTAATCGCCCTAATATTTTCAGGAAGAGAATTCCATAGTAAGGCACCGCTATAGCCAAAGCTACGTTTCAAATAGTCGGTACGATAGATAAGAACTCAGTCCATCCCAAACGGGGGCGCAGTAATCAAAGTGAGGTTGGATTAAGGCGTTATATATTTGTACTGCAGTGGACTGAGAAATGAGAGACCTAATGCGCTTCAGAGCACCTATTGCCGAGGATATCTTTCTGCATGGTTCTTTGATGTGATTAGACCATGAAAGTCGGTCATCAATAATTAAACCTTATGATTTGGCATACTCAACCCTACTAATTTGATGGCCATCTAATTGGATATTAATCTCACTACAATTTTCTGCGAGAAACTTTTGACGAGTACTAATCACCATAAACTTAGTTTTAGCGATATTTAGACTAAGCTTATTTCCTTTTAGCCAGCTGTAAAGATTGTTAAGTTCAGAATTGGTTGCTTGTTCGAGTTCAGAAAAAGTGCAACCAGGGACGGTGATGTTAGTATGGTCGGCAAACATTTTAGCGCAGGATGTACCGAGGCAATTAGGAAGATCATTTATATATATTAAAAAGAGCAGAGGTCCCAGTATACTTTCCTGGGGAACCCCGCAGGTTAATTTACTTGCACTGGATAACGCTCCATTGACACTGCATTTTTGGGATCTATTACGTAAATAGGACGCAAAAAATCGTAGAGCACTTTGATCAACCCCATAGTTAGCAAGTTTCCGCAAAATTGTTTCATGATCGATTGTATCAAAGGCCTTTTTAAGATCAACAATTAGCACGCCATTTAAGAGACCATTGTCAATATTAATTGATCACTTGTTCGTTGTCTCAAGCAGCGCTGTTAGCGTGCTGTGCATTGATCGAAAGCCAGATTGGTACGTATTTAAGAGACTATTATCCTGAAGGTAATCATAAAGTTGATGATAAATAATTTTTTCGACACCGCAAGTTGCCCATGAAAATGCAAAATTGGCTTGGTACTGATTGATTAAGCCTTGATCGGTATTATAAATGCAGTAAAAGTTCCGTAGACTCTGATTCGTTTATTTATCAGTTGAATTTTCCGGGATCGATTTCATCATGAACTTCCTATTTTGCAAACCCGCAGATCCCTGACATCGAACTTCCGGATATCGCACTCCGTCGAAACCAATCGAACTCAATCCGTGGATTGAGTTCAATAAAGTTCGGCAATCGAACCAAATCGAACAGCGAACTTGTGTAAGTTCAATTTCCGAACCAATCGAACACAATCGAACAAATCGAACTCAGTCCATTAGCTGATTGTGTTCATTTCGGTTCAGCAGCCCTCAATCGAACACAGTCCAATGGACTACGTTCGATTGTGTTCTGTGAGTAAATTTGTTTGGACAAAGATAATGCTATGTGGTCTCGAGAAAAGAAAAACACGTGTTTGAAGTAATTCGAGCCTCGAAAATCGTCTTCTTGATTTTCAACACCAGTTCAGATAGCCTGCTCCAGGCTCTCTGTCAGCGGAGAATTGAAAAAGCGGGCGGGATCCCGCTCGCCGCGAATACTGCTTGTCGCCCGTCGCCCGCTCGCTTTTTCGATCGCCCTTACTGACTGAGAGCTCTGGAACAGGCTACAGTTCAGAAGTCAAAACGTTCGATTTAATTCGATTGTCCGATTGTTTTTGTATGAGTTCGATTCGATTGCCGAATTCAATCGCACTAAATCCATGAATTGAGTTTGATCTCAGCAGTCGAAACTGGCTGCTTTCATATGTATTAAATAGAGATACCAACATTAACCCCGGTATATCCCAGGCATTTGACTATAGGCGATGGACCGAAATTTAACCTCGGTGGCTAATTTTTGGTTAAAGAATTGGGCGCTGTATAGGAGGGGTAGTTCCCTCGAAATCACCCTTTCATGACTTTATACGTCCGGGCGCTCGCGACTTCGTCGCTTAAAGATGGCGAAGGATCGCAGAAAGTAAAGGTCGACTTCGGGCAAGTCTGGGGGAGGGAAGCATTGTGAAGACAAGAGACGACACCGTAACGTTTATTGTGTACATCGAGGATGAAAAAATACCATTGAAAGGTTTTGTTAGAGTGTTTCTTTAAAGTCTCATTTGCAAAAATGTAGTCACTTTTATACTGTTTAATAATGATGTAAAAGAATTATTTTTGTCACAGTGGGAGCTAAAAGCCGGATGTTATTCGAGGGTGATTTTTAATTATTTTTCTTTCCAATAACTCATTTTTCTCTGTTTATGTCCCCGAGACTGGGGCATTTGATCGCGTAGTATAACCCTTAGACAGGGCATTCCGCGATGAAGTTTTCGAATTGACTGATCAAGGGGCCCACTGATCCGCTGACTGCATGATACATTAGCCTGCTGGGAAGACGAGTGGAAGAGCGAAACCTTAGTAAGTATAAAACCAACTAACTCTTTTCCCTCGAATTGTTTGAGAAAACCATCAACTTTGTGCACTGAAGTCTTATTGTTACTTGCTGGCCTGACGCTTCCCACAATGCATAAAAGGTTGCTGCTGTATGGTGTTGTAACCCCCAAAAGCCAACCTCGTTCCCAGGACCTTTTCCCTGGCTTGGGGGTGGGGCGGGAAAAGGTCCTGGGAACGAGGTTGCCCCAAAAGCCAGTTAGAGCTATTTACCACTGGGCGTGCTGACCGTAATTTGTGGGTTTCATATATGGTGAATGGCGGATCAGCACACGAGCTACAGAATAAAAAAGGTACTTTGCAATAAAAGTTTCAGAAATCGCAAACAACCCCTTTGGGTTGTTCATTCAGCATTTCATAGTGAGAAATTGTAATGTACTATCATTATACAAGCTGGTTATTACTATTTTTTCATGTCATCCGCCTTCCTCGGTTAGCTTGTATAAACAATAAATATAATAGCCACGAAGTCTTAGTACATTGCAAAACAAATACTTAACGCCTTTACAGGTAGACGCCATGCAGTCCACAGACGTATCTGAATTTTACTACTCTAGTTTAGTACCTCAATACTCTGCTCTTTTGGACAGCTGGGCACAGAATAATTTTTACAATGAATATTGCTGCGAGAGAAGTCTGGTAATTCACTGTCTTTCCCCTTCGACTTATGGCCCAAGCGCGAAGCGCGCGGGCCATAAATCGTAGGGGAAAAAACGAGGATCCGAGGTTAGTAAAATATTTATTATATCTCTGTTGTGTGTCTGATGAGTTCGGGAACGATTTTTATACATGAGGAACAGCTTCAAATTTTTGAATCAGGTCGAAAGCAAAACGAGTCAATTTAAAATCGTTTTTAAGTCGTTACCACGCTTTAGCACACAATTTAGAGTAAAAGAAAGTTTTAAACCTTTACTTGCTAAATAAGTTAAGAAATTTTGGCAATAAATCCCGTAACAGTTTGGCAACACAAACAACTTTAAATTTTAGTGGTCCGTGCGGGAGAGTACGGCCCGCTAAGTTGACCAATCACAGCGCGCGTACTAACTTAGAGATATAGTAATAGAATTTATCCCTAACCGGATGAAATGGTTAATACTACCATACTGTTAATTATGTTATTTCTCGACCTACCAACTTTGGCTTTTTTTTTCTCGTGAAAAATGGGTTGATGTTCAGTAGCATCTCGACTGAGCCGATAGTGGTTGTCTTCTGGACATCTTCGTACTGATAAACAGGGTTGGATGTCCTTCTTTATCTTAACGTTATACACGTTTCTCCTGTCTCCTTTCTGATTGGTCACAAAGATATCAAGATATCAAAACAATATTGCACTCCCAAAATACGTCGCAAAAATAGAAAATTTTACAGGTGATATTTCGGTTATTGTAATACTGGCATTTTTACCGTGTTTTAAATAAAGTCTTCACTCATTTTTTCATTATCGAGAGTTCATATTTGTACATCTGGCCAGTTTCGATAGCTGATCAGACGACGTCAAAGTGTTAGCTAGCAAAATCTGGGAAAATTGTAGTTTTAGTAGTAAGAATATTGCATTCCCAGTTTTAATAATTATCGCAATTATTATTCATTCTGCGACCTCCTACTGGGAACTGCGATGAGGAAGACATTATTAGGTTTTTGTGATGCAGTTTTATTTGTTCACTCTTCGGGACAGCTGCGGAACGGATAGGATTTTAGCAGGGAATATGGAAGACCAAGGGAGTTTCAGATCGAATAAAAGGCCATGAAACAATACCTTGCTGTCGTGGTCTGCCTGGGATGCGACTTTTCCTTGTATGAATATCGTTCTTGTCTAAAGATGGCGTAGTTTTTATCGAAATAAATCAGTCTTGTTCTAGTTTTGCTAATTGATGTCTGAATTTTAACCCAATGAACATTCCCAGGTTGTCATTTATTCTCTATGTGGCTTTTCAAAAGATATAATTACTCATTCAGGTAAAAACCTTTCATTTTTTTCATACTACACAAGTTAATGATATAGGATCATTTTTAATCAATGATTGATTAAATCTGAGTACAATTTAGCGTTCATGATCACCTTTAACTGAAAACCTGATGCACAAATGTTACGAAGGCAAAAATGTCGAGGTATTTTTGTTAAAAAACGGGGTTCTCACTTTATTCAAAATAATCGTTTCAAGGTGACTCAATGAGACCAAATTAGGACTCTTAATTATAGCTGCTGTTTGTTGGACCACCCACGGGGAGATAAAGACGATTTTCATCCATTTTCGTTCCCGTTGGTTCTTTTGTTTGCTTATTCACAAAAGAAAATTCTTCCACTGTGTACATTGTAATAACTCCTAAATTCATTTTGAGTAGAAGCCAAAAAATTAATGCTTTTTTTTTTAATTTCCGTAGTTCCCAAATTTCATCTTACACATCTTGGTTTTTTAAAAGTAAACTAAATGGGTTCCATAACATAACATTTCGTCGACTGAATACCTTTTGACTTTTGATTCAAGATTAGTTTATTTCAAGTTATTTAGTTGGTTTATAAGCAAAGTAAAACTGAGCGAACATAATTGGAAACAAAAACATGAGGATAAATCCCTGTTCTGTCCGAACAACTCAGTGAAATGATTTTCCGGCGCGAAGAATTCACTCTTACCCAAATCCCCACAGACTACGATCGAGGTCTTTAATTAACTTGACCGCAAAAAAGTTAAAAATGAAAATTACTACTGAAACAATTCCTACCACATTCCTTGTAGTCTTATATGAGCTTTGTTCAAAAACTAATGGAAAGGTATTAATTGATTGAAAGGACGATGACCGCAATAATATTGCTTGGTATGGTAAACCATCCCGGATTGCTAGACCGAATTTTCTGTGGAAAACCCGCACCTAATGAAGAAATAAAAAAAGAAAGCGTAGTAAACTCTCACATTCCTGTATTTTTATTACAAGTTTCATTTAATCGGTTTGTAATGAGGTATACGAGAAAATGACTACAGTGTTTTATTCATGTGTAGAAACAACAAACTTAATATTTTTAATTACTGTGTTTAGTATTAGACTTCAATTCCAGGCGGTCGAGGAAATTAAACTGACGTTTGTTTTGACAGTTCTCATGAGATAAAAACTCGGCTCTGTTAGCGTTTTTTATCAACACTTTACAGTTTAGCTTGGCCGTCACGAAGGAAGATCCGCTTGAAGACCTTAAAACACAAGTTAAGACAGAAGATCAAAGAGCAAACTTGCCAAAAACCTCACCTAAAATGAAAATCACAGTAATGCTGGTTATTGCACTCTTACTTCTTGCTGGTTCCTTTGTAACGGAAAGCGATGCCTTCACAGCAGGAGGAGGGGGGAATCTTCCCCGCAGATTTGAAAAGCGTGAAAAGGAAGTGAGTTGCTGTTTTCAGAATATATTGTTTTAGGCGCTGAAAAAATTCCTTCACTATTGAAATCATGTCCCTATTACCGGAGCTACTCAATTCTCCTGTTTTGTATTCTTTAGTCTAGAATGTTTGAGTTTAAACGCTTTTGGTCTCGCATGTCCTTTCGAATTTTTAGGGCGGGTTACCCTATCACTCACATTTCCACTTTTTGTTTTTACTTCGTCGTGTTCACAAAGCAGCTAGGGTTATCCGGGTGGGCGGGCCACCCTAGCTGCGTGCTAGGGTTACCCCCCCCGACCCGGGCAGGTTAACTTTTTCCCTTGTAAACACTCCAGGTAGGGTCTTTTAGCGATTTAACCAACAAAACAGAACAGAGTTTGCAAGAGTTTGCCAGATTATTTTTGCTTGTGTAATTCATATCATAGCACCTTCAAATAGCTTCTGTATTATGCTGATACGTCTTTTAAATTTGGCAACTAACTTTTCGAAGTCATGCTTATATAAATCATGACAGTTGATCAATATTCTTCAGTCATACAGAGCCTCATAGACATTCTCTTTTATTTCAGCACCAACTGGCTGGTAGGGCTTTGTGCACAGGTGCCAGAGCACACTGCAAACGGGAAATTATGTTAAATAACATTGAATGAGTTCTGATTTTTATTAGGCTGACCCAAGCCGGGCACTGGGACGTGTACACGGAGAACAACTCAAAATAGTCCCTATCATTACAATCCAAATTCATCAACTAATAAAAATTAATGCA
>CM042748.1:30002791-30042791 GCA_022496165.2 Catalaphyllia jardinei | reverse complement strand
ATAAAACTTTCAAACATGTTGCTGTCATTACAGGTATTTATACACTGACTTGCCACGAAGAACGGAACGTTAACGTTCATCAGAGCAGAGTACATTTAGATGTATTTGTAGAAGTGTGCTGCAATAACTGAGATCAAGAAGCCCTCGCCTTAATCCGTGTACTGAGCCGACTCACTTATCTGCGTGACATGTTGCGTGACCAGCACACAAATGCATCACGTAACCTAACAGGCGAGATCTGGTCAAACTGGATTAACAAATCCCTCTAGTCTCTACCGAGTGATTAAGTCACTGTAACAACACAGGCAAGTCGTGTACTCTCTCGAACTCCAACCCCATTTAACAATTAATTTGGGCTGGTTACTGGACTAAAAATACATTATACGAAACATCGAATGCTAAACAAGTAAAAACAAGAAATTATGCAAGAGCAATTTATTGGAAACTGGACTAAATGTAATGAAATCGCTTCATAGAAGCAACATTTACAAACAGAGTGGAGAGTACATAAGAAGAACATGGCTTGAAATTTCAAAATGTACCGGTATTTTACTATGAACTCAACGTACGAACGTAATGACTAAGCCGTCACCACAAATGTAAATAAGTGAGGCCCCGTTAGGGGTTTTAGGGATAAGGGATAACGGGCAAAATAATTTTGGGGATACGGGATAAGTGACTGAAAAATTACAGGGATAAGGGATAAACTGAGGTAGTTTAAGGGATAATAGAAATCATAACAACTTTGGTAATTTTACGGATAAGTGATAACCGCCCTCTGAATTTCGGGGATAAGGGATGACTAGAACCCCCCTAACAGGGCCTCATAAGTAGAGCGGTTACACTTTGGGGATGTCAAAAACCACTATACACGTTTCACGTTTATCAAACAAGACTTCGTGTGACACTTACTTTTGTCTTTGGCATATCGTGAACCAGTTTCTTCGAACCAACAACGAACAACGTTTTTAGCCCGAAATCAAATCAGTGATAGCTCTCAAAGTACTGGAGACAAAACTGAAACCAATCAAAGTTCAATTTGCACTTGACAGCAGCTTGTTATTACTTCCTTGGTTCGCTGGCAAAAGCGCGCCGGATAGAATTCAGTCCTGTAATAGTGAACGGGAAACCGCCATCCACTATTTAATATGAATTTCTTATTCTAAACAAAGGTATTTTAGCTCTCCTTAGATTAATGTTGATTTTATACGAAACAATATTCCAGAAAGGATTTCAGCTAGCGAGTTATTTTAGCTCACTCTGTCGAGATTAAAGGCGACAATAGAAACTTATCAGTGGAAAAAAGCAACTTAGCTTCAACATATAAATATTTACAAGCAACTTATTTATTCCTATACAACAATTCTGTTATCGTTCGTGAATACGCTTCCGTCTTGAAAAGTCTATCGCAGGAAGCAGTTCACGGCAATTTTGTGAAACAAAGTTTCAATAAATATTCTACTCCTCCAAGAAACTTGTCCAGATCTGATCCTTCCTCGTCTCTTGTCACTAAAGCTCTGAAGGATTCTGAAATTTAAGGAGAGTATGTTTTAGCGGTGAAAGGAATTTCGATTGAGCAGATATATCAAAATCGAAGGCCGTGTGAAACCGCATTTCGAAACCAAAAGAAGAGAGTCGAAAATAAGACGCGCAGTGAAGTATTTTTTGACGAACACTTGCTTTTGTGTTTGATAGATCACTTCTCAGTCGAAATTAAACTAAGAAGAAAATGGACCCCCCCCCCCCCCCCCCCCCTCCGAATTCATGAGTTTGAGAAGCTCCATTCCGATTGCCCCTGTATGGCAACAAAATAAAATAACGAGTTCGCTGACTTACCTGTACTTATCATGCAGGTAAAGGCTCTTTTGACGGTCTTATAACTTGAATGTTTCCGTTATTCATCACAGCAGATATCTCGCTTACTGGTGATTGATGTGTTTGTCTTAATATCTAAGGAAAAAGGTCGTAAACACAATCAGCGTTTAAATAAATGACCATTACATTGAGCATTCACCATTCTTAACCCTAACAGAAATATGTACTGACAGAGAACCCAATAGGTAAAGAGAAGTAAGATTTCGGCACAGAAAAGGTTCGCATTTAACACCTCAATAAAGATGAACTAGACTCCAGAATCAACTGATTTCCGTGCCGACTTCTCACCTGTGGCCCAAAAGATGGTTTCCCTTTTTTCTCTCTGTATATTAAGTAGCCTACAAATGCTCCCATGGCTACAGCAAATGTGCCGAACACCACTCCTAGAGCTATAATGCCATCTTGACTAACACTTGCTGTTTTAGACGGCTCTGTTGAAGTAGATTCCTTGACACTGTAATGAGGCAAAGGCAATCAGATCAGTTTAAAAACTAAAACACGGATTTATCCAATGTTAACTTTAGTCTGTCTGTCTGTCAAACTTATAGATACGATGACTAACAGAAAAGCGACTGAATGTCATTACATATCTCAGACTAAAGTGCAAGAATGCTTCCCAAAGAAAAATTCTACAGGATATTACTACAGGACATAAACTCTTTTGCAAGTGAAGTATGATCCTCGCAGTAAATTTTCCAATTTAAACAATTGGAAAGAAGAAGCCTGAAAAAATCAGGGCTTCAACGGGATTCGAACCTATGACCTCCGCGATACCGGTGCGATGCTCTACCAACTGAGCTATGTCTCTCTTTTGTTCAAACCGTTGCCGCTCGCCGCTCGCCGCTCACACGTCACGCTCGCACGCTTATTCGTTTCGCGTTCTTCACCACGGATTATGGAGGAAAAGAGAGACTACTCGCAGTCTGTTTTCAAATCAAAGTCGTTACAAGATAATACAGGCAAACAAGCGTTTATAAATTTACATTCCCGCAACGTTTGATTGAAAGAAAGAAACTTAAATATCTTATGCTCTTGTAAGATGTGAACTTCTACATGCCATTTTGGCAAATGGCTGTCCTATCAAGAAGTGACCTGCAAGCATTAAAAAACGGCCAACGTTCTGTATTTTAAGTAATGAAATAAATTGGTTCCCGATCTGATTAAGACCAAAATTAAAGCAGGAGTCGGTGAGTTACCTAGGTTGGTGATGATCAAGCGGAGTATTGAGGCTTCCCCCGGGCCACACGATCTTTTTCTTTATACTGAGTCCTTGATCCGGGGAGGGGTCGTACGAACCAACTTTGGTCCACAGGTCTCCGCTCAAATTCACCACATCGTATATGGCAGGAGCATCCTGACTGGAATCAAAGAACTGTTTGCCTCCTGTTGAGCTCTCAAATCCTGTGCTCGCGTCTTTCATTTTACGCAATTCTGTCATGAGTTCCTTCTGTACGTCTGAACGGGAAGAGTACTGCAAAGTGGAAAAAGATGAGTCATATACAGCAGAACGAAGGCATGTTATGCGTGCACAGGGATGTATGCACCCTAAGGGAGGTAAAAACGGTTTCCAAACTTCAACATCATCAATCCAGCACATCAAGAGTTATCAGATCCGTTTCTCTCCATAACTGAAAGCCATCTTATTTAACAACCTCTTGGGGAGAACTTCTATGTTGAGCACGAGTTTCCGACAGAACATCCTTTGATGTTCTACGTCCGTCGCGATGAACAACGTCCAAGAATGGTTCTCTCACCTTGCCTATAGTTCCTGCTTCGTGTAATCTTGTTAAAGCATGCGCATAAGCAAGAACTGCGTCATAGACCTGTGCAACATAAGCTGAAGCCTGCAAAGACAAAGATAAAAAGGATTTATCGATTACGAGAACAAAACTGTAGCAAAGAAGCAAACATTTGCTATGCTTTTGGACAGAAACGCGCATTAATTAAGCGTCTGCAAATGAAAAAAAAAAGAAATATTGTCTGAAAAGAAACACTCTTTACTCTTTGATGCAATAGGGAGATTTCAAATCTGTTGTAAATATGTTTACATTTTTTTGTTTCTTAACTTCAAATGTCCCAAATTAACACAGTAGTGCTAAATACTTTTTCCAAAAGAAAACTTTCCCACGTTAGGAACTCAACCTTGTATACATAGTCTAAAAGAAATTAGTATTACTCAACTAGTGGACTAATGCAAATCCTGCATTTTGATTGGCTACGCTATTAGGGGACTAATAGTAATTGTAATCGAGTAGCGAAATTCGTCGGTTTTTCTTTCGTTTTTTCCCAAATAAATATTTCTTCAACTTGCATTTGCTAACTTTGTTATTGCCTTTTCTGTCCGACTAGCTGGGTGCTACTGGGTGCTTCGCCTCATGCGCTATTGACCCGTAGCCCTTGAGGGCGAAGGGTCTAATTGTTAAATAAGGGAGCAAGACCGCAAAAACAACAAATGTGTACTGCAAACTAACCTGTAGCACTCGTGGAGAGTGAATGAGACCTGGGAACAAGGCTGCATCTTTCTCTTTCCAGGTCTTGAGCAGTGTTTGGTAAAGAGCTCCTTCACCGTTTTTGGGCCTGGTGCCTACCATGCCCTGCATGGCAAGCTGCAGATTGGGAGAATTAACAAATGTTGAAGTCGTGGCACCGTCGGTTCCAATCCATGTCCATCCTTTACCGGTCATGCCCTGGGAACGAGAGCCGGACAATATGAGCGACTGAGCACACGGAAAATTATGGATACGAAAGCAAGAGGGTATTAACAAAAACGATTAAGATAGCTACTTTACATCTGTACAATAAAAAAGCGACGAACGCCCTTTATTAGCAGCAATTGTGTCATGGGTTCTGTAAGACGTAAAAGATGGGTATTTTTTGTGACCTGTTCTATTGCTTCCTGGAACACTTTCTCCGCGTCATCGGTCGAGGTGCTGACCAGGTTTATTGCTGAACCAGCATCCTTCATCTGTAGAAATCAAAATTTATGTTTTAGTCAACATGAGTTAATACACATCAGAGAGACCCTGACAAACTCGCTCTTCAGTGTAGAGACCACGAGGAGAGTTTTGGAGCGAGAGGCAATTGCAGGAAAGAGGCCGATTCGTCAAATTTGAAGTATAAATAAATAAAAAAATAAATAAATAAGCAAACAATGCATAAATAAATAAATAAATAAATAAATAAATAAATTAATTAATTAATTAATAAATAAATAAGAAAACCTCTACCTCTTTAAGATGGTCCTTTATACTCGCTTTGGTGTGGGCTTCAAACCGCTGCTCAGTAGTAATGTCGACTCCTAGCTGCCTCACTTCCACGGCAAACTTACGCGCAAGCTCCTCACTGTACTGGTCAATCGTGGTGATGGTTGACACTTGTGTCCACTTGTATCTCTGAACGAGTTTCGCGAGCGCTTTGCCCTGGTACACATCCGAGGCGCATGTGCGAAAGAAGTTCGGATAGGTTTGCTTGTCGGACAACTGGGCCGAAGTTGAAGCGTATGACATTTGAGGGATTTTCCTGTCTTTGGTGGCCTCGGCGATGGCAATAGAGCACTCCGATCTAGCTTCTCCGATGATGAGGTCTATGTCGTCCGTAAGGTTCTGAAGGACAGCGAGCTGTTTGTTAGTTTTAATGCTCAATGAGGGAGCTTGAATTACAGCAGGGTACCCACTTATCATGAGATTGAAAGCCTGTTGCAGATAGGTCTGTCAGTTTTTGCAGTAGGTTAAACTAGTATTACAAATTAGGGAATTTTCAGACAATGTGCTACAGAGCAAAGGTTCGACAAGGAAAAAAGTCTTACATTCGTTTTTGGGACAGAAAAACTATTCTCCTACCTCCGCTTCACGCCGGCAGGATTTCGAATCTTCGCCTCCATCAACAAGAACAAAACTAAAGGCCACCTTAAAAGGTCCCGTATTGACGAGCTCCACGGCGATCCTGAACGCAGCCTGCCACTCTAGTCCCAGGTCTCGTAGCGGCCCCAGATCTTCATGAGTAGGAAAGAAAGCCGCGATCTTGTATGTTGGTCGACCTTTGCCTGGAATAATAGTCACATCACCGGGGAACACAATGTCTCTTCTTAGAGTTATTTCCTTGCTCTTAGAGTCGTATTGACCAACTGTGATCCAGTTATTTCCCTGAGGAATAAAGAGTACTCTCCTGTTAGGAAACATTTGAGGGAACTTATTTTGTACGCAACTTCGCCGGGTAAATCAAGTCTAAATAGAACTGACTAAGTCTAAATGTTTTCGTTGGAAACGCTACGACTTTTTTTCAATATTGACAAAGAGCAACAAGTGAACTAGTGCACAAGGCTTTCCAAGTTACGTCTAGCCGCTGTTAGCTGTAGCACTATGTATGTAACCGTATTGCTATGTACGAGGTGGCCTCAGCTATAAGCCTGATGGTTTCTAGAGGTCACCTCGCCATGCATTGAAATACTTAAAAATAGCTGATTAATATATTGGGTAAAAAGGCAAATAAACTGAATCCTGTTTCTACAGATCTCGCTAGGAAGATCGAGTTTGCGTTAATCTAAGTTATTTACATATCAAAGGTTTCACTCGTTTTGAGAAATGGCCTGTGATAGCAGAGACTTCTTCCGGTTAGCCCAGCACAACGACTCGTGTAGAATGAGAGACCTAATCTTCAGAGACAAGACGCTTTCATCGAGACGTTTGTTCTCCCAATTAGAATAGCACCAGTGTGTAGAAAAAGTACGTTGAGTAGCGAGGTTGTTGCACTTACCACCAGGTTCACAACGTCGTAAAGGGGAGGCGGATCTTGATTTTGATTGAAGAACATAACGTTACCAGTACCAGTCGCGCTGGGAAAGCCCGTGCTGACGTCATCGAATGTCCTTAGCTTCTGATAAAGATTGTCCCGCACAGTTTGCACGTCTGACGTTCGGCTGATAACTTTTTTATTGACAAGGTCTGACAGAGCCAAGGCGACGCCATGTACAGCGTCAAACAGTTGAGCTGTGAATGCCGCTGATGTGGGAGTCTGGAGAGAGAGTAAAGAAAAACATCAGTGGAAATGCAGACGTTTAAATTGTACGTACTTTCATATGTTGCTGTTTGGTACGTTGTTGGTTCGAATTCATATGTAAACTATCGAGCGGCACTTTTATGCGCGATACAGTATATGATAGCGTGTTGGGTGGTCCCTAACATTCACATCTGTGAATGAAGGCCGATTCAAATAAAGGCTATATCAATGTAATGCAATGCAACGCTATGCGCGATATAGTATATTATACTGTGTTGGGTGGTCCCTAACATTCACATCTGTGAATGAAGGCCGATTCAAATAAAGGCTATATCAATGTAATGCAATGCAACGCTATGGAAGCAGGAGTTACACAAGGTACTCCTTGTTTTTTCTTCCACTTACAAACGTATCTGATTTGTTTTTTGCAATTCGGGGTGCAAGTGAAAAAACGATTCTGGAGATTTTTTTCGATTATGAACAGAGATAACTCAATCAAAACTTGCAGGAAATCCAGTTTCTCAGCCTTTTGGCTGAGATCAAGTGTAGTATCGGACCAACACGCAGGGTCTTAAAATAACTGAGGAGAATGTGCTGCCTTTGTAATTATATCAGGTCTTCTCAGATAAGGACTATAAACCGTAGGCCCCGTCTCCTGCATCTGCAGTGTTGCATGGTTAGCAGGGGACGTTAAAGAACCCACACACTTATCAAAAAGAGTAGAGCACGTAGTTCCCGGTGTGGTGGTCTATATCTAGTTTCATCCTACATTTCATGCATGGGTTGGGTGGGTGAGTGGGATCAATCATGGAATGATGGCGGCAGCCAGAAGCGCCTTCACAAGCTGAAGTTCGATCTCACTCAATAGAACCGTAAACCGCCATGAGACATGCGATATGTGCGGTATATAAATACATACATTCATATGCACAATCCCAGGGTAGGTTGTGGAGTCCTTCTTTAACCAAGCCGCCAGGAACTTCAAATAAATACTGCCCTCTCCGTTCTTAGGCTGTGTTCCTATCATGCCTTTCATAGTGCGTTCCAGGTCCCTCTGGTGATTGAACGTAGACGAGGTCGCACCGTCGGTCCCAATCCACACCCAGCCTTTTCCCGTCATGCCCAGTTCCTTTATTTGTTGGAAGACTGTCTCTGCGTCTTGGCGAACCATACTTATCAGGTGGACTTTAGAGCCAGATGATTTTAACTGGAAAACAGGAAGACACTTAGGGCAAGTATGGGTATTAATCGACGCATTCGCCGGAACACTACGGTCTCTGTAGAGGCTTGCTATCTCCCGAAATTTTAAGTAATTTTATTGCGAAGCACGAATTGCCTTCAAATTGAACTAGACCTCTAAGTAATAGTTTCTTTAGGTGACGGAATAAAACAAAGTAAAAAAAGAGGATGGTTAACTATGGAGAAGATAAAAGAGATTGGAAATGACGAGCTTGAAACCAGTTACCTTTTGTATCTTTGGTCTGACGGTCGCTGCTCGCGCATTTACGTCAAAGCGTTGTCTGCTGACCACACTGACCGGCACATCAGCCATACCGGTGACCTCCTTCTCAAACATGTCAGCAAGTTCTTTGCCATAAATATCATTTGTAGCCACCGTGCCAACTTCCGGGAACAGGTATTTCCGGAAGATTGCAGCGAGTACAGCAGCTTGATGCACGTCGGAAGGACATGTTCTGAAAAAATATTTGTACTTTGCTTTGTCCGACAGGATGGCAGACGTTGAGCCGTATGAGATTTGTGGAATTCTGTTTTTAGCGGAACCTGAAGGAGAAGCCCAGAGAAGAAAGTTTTATAATCCTCATGAAAAATTGAGAGAAAGCATCGGTAAAAAAAATTCACAGTAGGGCATCAAACGTTAAGAAAATTGTACATACACAGTTAAGATTTACACTAGGAAGTTAAGGAAGAAACAATATTAAAAAAACTCCTACAACTCAGCTTTTGAACACAAAAAGAAAAAAATGGTTTCCAAACGAAACAAATCAATGACACTTTTATATTTCATTCTTGTTCCAAGCTCGCAAGGATTGACATCCAATCTAAGATCCGTCAAACTTTACACTGCAGTCATCCGTAGCGTAGCTATTAAAGCAAATTACAATGAGGTATTTTGAACGTCTTGCCAGATCAAATTAAGAACGCTAAATAAACTCACCTAAAACACCAGCAGCGGCCTGGGAACAAGTTGACCGATACGCTCCTATAACCGCAACCACATCATCTTTCGCCAATTCCTCGGCGGCCAGTTTACACGACGCGTTGGAGTCGACGCCGCCATCTTGAATTCTGATGTCAAAATCCACCGCTAACGTCAGATCTTTGTTCATCATTTCTACAGCAACGCGAAACGCAGATTCAAATTCCTTGCCGAGCTCAGATAGGCCTGCCAAGTCCGGGTGCATCGGAGCAATAAAACCGATTCTAAAGGTTGTTTTACCAGGGAGTCCTTTATCTGTGGGAGGTGTCTTTGTGTTGCCAGGCCAAATGATGTCAGTATTCACTCGTTCGATGCCAATGGTCTTGTTCCACTTGCCGACCTTTTTCCAGAATTTTCCCTAATAATAAATTTTAATAATACTGATGTTAGTTGTTGTATCCGTGACACAAACGCTTTATTTTCGACTAGCTTAATTTTGCCCGTCGGCTTTGTCGGCTTAATTTTGCCCGTCAGCTATCTCCGCATAAAGGAGCACAAATAAAAAGAAACGCAAACAAAAGAAGGTTACGGGGGTTATCAGTCTGTTTTTGAAACAAATCTTACCTGGAGATTTCCGACGTCATACCCTGGAGACTCAAAATAGGTGGGACCTACAAAATGAAAAAGAATTAAAGAAGTGAGATTTTAAGACACATTTCTTATGCTGCCAAAAATTTAAAGCTTTATCAAACACCTTTGACTTCTTTATACATTAGTCTCACCTTGGGCCCCTACGAATCCAGCACTTTTGTCACCTAATTTCTTCAACTCGTCGAAAACCAACTTTCGCAATTTAGAAGGAGAGTCACTCTGAAAAGCAAAGACGTCGTAATTTAGACTGCCAGAACAATTTAACTGTTTTCTCTAGCGCGAGTTTCGCCTCTCGTTAGAAGTTTTCCCTAACATTTTGCGCGCCTTTAACTAACCCCTTGCGACATGTCGAATGTTGTTGGCTCACATTTGACAATTGCCAAACCTGAGCCAACAACACCCAACAAGTCGCAAGAGGTTAGCCAAACGTATATAAAATGTTGCGATCGTCTGGCAGGGGCTTAAAATGGAAACACTGAAGGCATCTGTCGGTTGCCGCTCCTGCTAAAATAGAGACTATTTGCAGGCATTGTTAATCCATCTTGGTGTGTGCGATTGTTCGCTTGATTAACTTAAAAAGAATGACAATTATTACCGATAGAATTCTGCCCTGTCTTGCTAATCTGTCAAAAGCCACGTAATAAGCATACACAGCATCGTACACTTGTGGGACATAAGCAGAGGTTGACGGTAACTACAAAGTAATACAAGAAAACAAAAGTTCAGTAACATTAGTAAGCTCAACAGACACATTTGTTCTGAATTGATAAGAAAGCAAGGTGGCCTTGAGGTTTTCGTGAGCTCCCTTGTTTGGAAGGAGTACTTACATGATCATAAATAATTCCTGGATATTGGTCCTTAATGCCTTTCTTGGACAGCCACTTCACTATAATATTGAGATTCCTTCGACCAAAGCCTCCTAAAAAAACACACAAAGGAATTTTGCAAAGATTTACTCATTTCAGTATTCACCTTTTGTGTTCGAAGAAATGGTTAGAAGTAAGCCGGCTAGGAAGGAACACCAGGAAAGCCGTTTATTTGGAAATAACTGAATGTCTCCTCGTTTTCGACCAAAACAGCTAGCGGAGAAGTACTTACAATTTAGAGTCACGTACCTTTGGGCATGGTTCCCACAGTTCCTTGCATGGCTTCCGTGGCTTTGCTCTCATTGGTGGGCGGAGTGGCCATAACTCCGTCACTGCCCAGCCACACCCAACCCTCACCAGTCATACCCTGTCGAACGGGATAAGCCCGATGTCAGTGCATGTACAAGATAATTCAATAAAATAAAAGATGGCTAGTTAGCCGGTGATATGTTTGGGTTAGGACTGCCACTTCAAAACATGTAGTAATTTTGTTTTGGGTACCATGCTTAAGCCACTGGCCAGGAAGACAGTATCCTTATTGCAATTGCTCAGAATTTATTATGGCACTTTTCTCCGCCAATAATAATACAAGAGAAAACCGTGCTTTACGTCACTAGAATAGCTGTAAGTTAAAGGTTTTAACAAATCTCTTTACCTTTGCTTTTGCATTTTTGAAGATAGCCCGAGCATCTTGGGGCAAACCAAACACTAGGTTCACTCTTGTTTGAGCGTCTTTTATCTACAGTAAGAATATAGATTGGATCAGTAAAAGTTTAAATCGTAGGAATTGTCAGTTAGCCTGTACAACCGTGATGTCAGCCTATAAACTAAATTTGGTCAGGAGAAATGCTCCATCCCAGTCCTCTTGTTCATTCTAAAGGCACTTGTCAGTGTATCGAGACGTCTTCTTAGTTAAATAACGAAAAACAAACCAACAACAAGAGAGTAATAATTAAGTAATTTAGAGCAAAGCTGGCTGAAGTTGAATTTTAAAAAGATCAACACGTCGTATATCACTGATTTAGAAAGCTTCCAGGCACATTTTTTCAATCCGCAACATTCGTACGTCAAAGCACTTTTCCTCCACACGATTTTAAAATTATCTTCCACTAATCCCGTTATAATTAGGAAGCTACGGTTAACGGATCCTGTTGCCAGGTCAACAAGGTTACAATTCCCAGCACAACCCATCAAATAAGAACAGGGTCATAAATTTTAATGACCAAAAACCACAGCATGAGAAATTATCAGGGGAGGGGAGACACGGGGTCAAGAAAGGACAGATTAGAAATAATGTGTTAAAAGTGTCTTACAGTACAAGTTGGTAATTTCAAACTTGAGTGGGTTAGAAAGAAATGCCGGGTGCACGTTTCTAACTCTCGCCGGGAAAGACAAAACGGAGTTTTCCTTTCTTAAGGGAAACAAAGTTCATCATTGGCACCGTCATGTCTGATTCGAGACGCCTCTTCGTTTTCCCACCGTTGCTAATTTTGGCGATTGCTAAATTAAGACTCGTTTAGAAGCGATGATGATGCAATTTTGAAGTCATTAGAAACATTTAAAGGTGGTAACAAGACGTTTCGAAAGGTAAACCGACTCTTGGGCAAACATCGATTACCAAGAAAAACATTCAGTATTTGAAGTGACAACTTTTACAAACCATGCCGCCTTTACTAAATAGACGCCAATGCTTCAAATGCCAAATGTCGATTAGTAATGTAAACAAAGCGCCAAAAATACCAATACAGAACAACGCTTACCAACTGTACTTTGTTGTCGACAACCTCTGGACTTGCCATGCTCGATAGTCGAGAAGAAGCGTGAATTCGAATCCCTTGCAATCGTGCTGCTGTCTCAAAACTATCGGCAAGGTTTTTAGCGTAGCCGTCAGAGGTAGCGATAGTGCTGACCTGCATCAAGGGGTAAAGAAAGGGAGGAAGGAAATAAGAGAATGTCTGCAATTCTAGACAATATAGAGCTTTTTCCCGAGGAGATATTCTCATTTCTAAGGGGAAAACAAAATTTGAGGGCGTGTACAGCTGTATATTACTCGAGATTGTCTAAGTCGATAAAGAAAACTTTCCACTAAGTCCTGGAAAACTCCTATTTAAGTTGTAGAACCAGATTATCGTACCTTAATAAATGTTTAGAAGTTGGCGACGAATAGAGTAATCTATTCAGCCTGACTCTGTGTAAAACGAAACTGCTATGCTTGGGAGTTATGGTCTTATATAATGATAAGCCAAGTCTTTGGGTGCCAGGTTTTGACAAAAAGAAAATCATGGATTTTGCTACGTACATCTAACGAGAAGCTTTAAAGCCTTACTTTAAAGAAAAGGGCGAGGTTTAAAATGGATCTTTATAGTCTTTTAATAACAACTGCTTACTTACAGCAAGTCGGACATATACTTAAGAGGAATAAGCTATACCCTCAACAGAATCTTTTATAACATTGAAAGCTCAGTACTTACTCTTCTCCAGTTGAAATATGTCACCAACTCGGCCAAGGCTTCAGCTTGATTTACATCACTTGCGCACGTCCTGAAGAACCGAGGATACTTTTTCTTGTTGGATAGCTCTGCCGCAGTTGACGCATAAGATATCTGAGTCATAAAAGGCACTAAAAGAGAATAACAACAAAGGATGATAAAAACTATCGTTGTCCCTGAAGAGTGGCCATAAATCTCCTTTACTAAATGGACGTTCCCTCATTTGTCAAAGCGGCTAAGTCATAAATCTTCACTTTAAACACCCGTCTAAAAAGGTCAACGTTTAACATGTCAACGCTGGCAAAAACAAGTATAATTTCTCAGAATTTCGACACTCTCATGTCGATATATGGTTCTCTACAAGGTCTGCTGATGTCCGCTGGAGGTCGGTACATAACAGCGAGCCACATTCGATGAAAAGGTTACTCTAGCAGTTTTATTATGTTGTCTTTGTTATGTTATCATTTGGTTCGAAGTCCCTCACGAACAGATCAACACGTGCTTTAGACTCTCAAACGTACTTAGCTATCACTGAATGAACAACAACTTTGTCCAGCTTTAACAAATTCTGATATTATTCGTTTGGTCCTTTCAAAGGCCGCAGAAGAATGCCTTATTAACATAACCTTCTTCCTTTCCTCCTCATTACGAATATATTACTATCGAGGTTTTGCTTCTGTGGTAAAACAGTAAAGCTATACATTTTGCTGTGGTCTGAATTGGTGTGTGTGTAGCGTGTATAGTTAACGTTGGGGAAAGCCTAAATAAACTCAGTGAACATAGTGTTGTATGCAAGAGGTATTTATTGTTTACATTTCTTGAATTTACTACATTATGATTCTCCTAGCGAGCAATGCGACACCCACAGTACACGAACTGGCTTGGTTTGATACAATTTTCTCGTCAATAAGAGGCATGATAGGTGCACAATAAGACGAAAGGGCACAAAACCCACTACAAGAACAGTGGTTGAATTTGATGCGGTTTACGGACCTTTATAAGCGTACCAACCACAAGTCCATCACCTAAATCTCCAAAGACGATACTAGCTTACCTTTGTCTCTAAAGTATTGATGAGATGCCTTGGAACAAGAAGAACGCATCGCTCCTACTACTCCAACAATGTCTGAGTCAGCTGCAAGTTGCTGGGCTGCGATTTTACAGCTGGTGGAAGGATTTGTACCGCCATCTTTGATCATGCCTACAAAGGATTGCACATGAAGTTCATAGAAATTATGTGATTTACGTCTAAAATGTTCGTGAAATTGACAGCACTCGTTAGAGCTATGGTTATCAAACGTTTATCTTGGCAAATTTGATTGTATAACCTGACTAAGATAAGACCGAGAGTTTTGCCTAAACCAGTTTGAATAATCTGCTCGTTTGTGTTTTATCTGACCCTTATATGCTAGCAACACACGGACGAGCGGGAAAATTGTAGCAGCAAAACCGGTGTACTTTAACTTAATCACATCTCCCAAATTTTCATAGACTAGACCTACGTTGATGGCCAATCTGTGAACCAAATAATGGTTACCTCTTACTGCAGTACTGTAGGTTTAATTTGCGATGAAAATATGTAAAAAAAAAATCGTTAATTTAACACGGTAGTGACAGGACCCTTGCCAATTTTTCTGCTTCATGTTTAGTCGAAAAGTAGATTAATTATTGGGTTGCTTAATCTGGTTATTGCTGTGTTAATTTTTTATTCCATCCACGTTCAAACTTTGTCACATGTTATTGTGCGTGTGTCTTGCTGTAACACGGATGACATTTTCTTGTAGCGTGGTAAGACTGAGTAACTTTTGCTGGGCCTCTAGCTTAACTATTCAATCTGGAGACGTTTCAGAATATCATTGGGATGGGATGACAACACTGCAGAGGTACTCTCGGACTTGCAATCAAACAAATCCCTTAATATTGATTACAAAGAAGGAAAACCCACTCTCCAAAGATGTGAGAAACACCGCCGATTCTGGGAGTGTAAACACCAACGGGAAGGCACAAATTCAATTGTATCTTGGTTTAATCCGAGCCCCATACCGGTTTTGTGAGTATCTTAAGCCAATTTACCATCAATGATTAAATAAAACCTCACTTTTGAAATCCATAGAGAACTTGATTTGGCTGCCAGCCTTGGCAGCATCTTCATTGATGAGCTCTACGGCGAGTTTGAACGCCGAACTCTGAAAGAACAAAGTCAAAAAGTACACAGCATTAATAAGAAGGCGTCTAGAAATGACGCAGTTTTGAGCTAGAGGTCACAAAGAACTTACCAATTCTTGTCCTAGGGATGCTGTGGCTCCTAGAGACTTGTCCAAGGCGCCGATGAAGCCAAGTTTGATTGTTATGTTCTTAGCTTCGGCAGGTTCTGGAAACAAAATGGACACCAAAGAATGGTTGGCGTTAAAGAAGTGCCCGAGATCCTCAAGGCCTGCTTTCAGGTAAGGGAAAAGTAAAGCTCTTGAAACTGGATTTAGAAGTAGAACGAGGAAAATAAGACTTAACATCGGAGCGTTCATGACTAAATGCGTCAGGAACGATCGGTAAGGTAAGACTAAGGCTTGTCTAGGCTATCACGTTTCAGTTTAGCCAAACAGTTCAAGATTGTTCGAGACGCCTCCAGATCAAGCAAAATGTTTCAACAGTGTAACAACCCAGCTTTAAAATAACAACATCAACA
The DNA here is from genome assembly GCA_022496165.2 of Catalaphyllia jardinei. Lineage (NCBI taxonomy): Eukaryota > Metazoa > Cnidaria > Anthozoa > Scleractinia > Caryophylliidae > Catalaphyllia > Catalaphyllia jardinei. The sequence goes on along the minus strand of CM042748.1, from coordinate 30,027,074 downwards.
ATTTTAAGATACTAGACGAGAAATCTTTAAAGTTTGATTTCCTGAGGTATTTCCGAACTGCTATACCAATCTCCAAAAATCCATCCACTGTTTAAACACTTCCTAAGTGAAAATTGAAGGCCGTTTTTGTCTAGATCGCTGGTTGATCTTTGTTTTTCTGGCATTCTGGCAGATATTAATTGATACTGAAACTAGTAGTAGCTATAAGAGAAACCATCGAGTGCACTCTACACTCTTGCTCTAAACACAAGTCTGTGACGTGAGGAAATTCCTTGCAGGTCAAATCTGCGTCGTGATTCACTGCAAAGGAATTTACCCTCCCTTGAATACAGCTTTGAGGCAGTAGCAGCAAAATATAGCGACTTTGCACTGACGTGATCTTAGGTACAATCAAATGCGTTTGGATTTAAGCCCCAAAGTAAGTCGACATTTCGTAGCAGTGACACTATGGACCTTTCCAAGTTCAGGAGCCACCCAACATGGGAAGCATATAATGAGCTTAACAGAGTCACCCATGAAGAGGCAACTCTCAATCTTGAATCCTAAAAAACACAACCGAGGATGATCACTATCAATACCATTGCTTTAACTCTTGTTCAACACCTAGTTGAAGGACTCTACAGGCGCTAGGTACTACAAGAACCCAATTCCTTCCATGTGTCTCTACGCTTGTCCCAAATGATTAATTACCCATTGTGTGCAGTCAACACGCAATGGAGTCACCTTCCCAGGGTCTATTCCTTTGCGCCTCACTTACCAAAACAAATTGCTGTTAAAGCATATAGAAAAAGAGAAACCACCGTATGGAACATTTCGTGAAATTTAGCTGCTAAGGAAGAAGTACTTGTTGCCGCTTCACTCTTCAAACTTTGTCAAAATGAGAAGGCCTTTTGCACCACTATGGTCAACCCGCCTATTTTTATGGCGTCAAACGGTCGAGCGCGCGGATATCCGCATCCTCCAACACGTACCGCATACATTGCGACGCATTCCTTCCACGAACTATTTTTCCAAGTTTAACTAATGAGGAATTTTTAGCCTCCAATAAGAAGGTTAATCGACATAATGACCTACACGTTCCCAAACTCACATTTTATCTCTGTGATCGATGATGCTGGAGGGAAAATGTACAGTGTTTTCAACAACGTCTTGACACTTTTGGAAATTGACAGTTATGACACAAAAGTTACAAAAACTTCAAAATAAACAAAGGAGAAGAGGAGGAGCTATTTTGTTCTGTAAAAACATTTCGCAAATAAGCTGGTCACCAAGGTAAAAAAGTTCCTTAAAAATTAGTTTAAAAAATACAAAAGCAACTCAGTGAAATAATCTTCAGTTTAGTTCGAATAAATAACAAGAAGAATATTTTTTTGTCCAACGCATATAATACGTGGTCAAATTTGGAAAAAAGTTCCAAGTTATCCAGACTGTATTTACAATATGAAGTATCTCTTTGAGAAATTCAAGGGCCCATTTAAGGGATTTTTTTGTTTCAAATGGGTATTAATCCACTGTAGTATTTAAAGTCGCAATTACACGTTCTCCTACTTATTGCACCTGAGCTGAGAGATAAACCTTTAAAACTCCTCTTCAGTTTGTCCAATGGCATGCAAAGGAAATTTGATATGGGTAAGATAGCGTGCTGCTAAATAGACAGAAACAATCTCCACTAATCGGTCACTGACTGGAGCATTTCCTGATTAAAATAAACCTGATGGAAAATACGACAGATTGTGTATCATGATTGTCACATACGATGTCAATTTGAATTCAACCAAACAGGCGGTGCTTTATGATAAGTGGATCCATTCCAAGGTATTCCCAGAATTCGTAGATTCTGAGATAAGGTAATGAGATTGTGGTGTACTTTGTCACCGGAGAAAATAAATCTGCGAGGGGATATTTGCAAGAAACAAAATTAAACACAAGGATTAAAAAGCTAAAAAAGGACGAGTGCAGTCTGAAAAAAAGGAGAAGTTAATAAAAAGACATTGCGTTAGAGTCAGTGACATTTTAAAACCCAATCTCCAGTTACCACACAATCAGGGTTCAAAAGCAGGACTGTAAAATGACACCATGCTTCAAGATGGCAACAGATCATTAATCATTATTGTTTGTCGGGTATAACAACTGATGAAATCCTGCTAACAAGGTTTTGATCGAGGACTTTTAACTCACTACTGGCCTGCATCAGTTTGAGGAACTTTTTGGTGGTGCAAGAAAGCATTTACATGGCATGTTGGTAACAGATGCCTGCACAGACGAACAAGTGGAGACAAAGGAATGGCAACGCCCAAGATAACAGAGACTCTTTCTTCTGTTTCTTCGATCCTTTGTGTGGCACCGTGTAATTTAGGGTGAGCGCTGCTTTTCAATAACGCTATTTCAATTCAAGTCTATCTTCCGAAATCTTAAATATTACAAAAAAGAAGAAACGCAACATATCCAAATGCATGTATAATTTGCTAGTTGTTTCATTGCCTCGTGTGAGTACTTCGTCTCGCTAGTTAGATCACAGTACAGTTGTTCGAATCTTGTATTTTGTGCGTCGACGTTTCCTAGAAACAATTCAGATTGACAATGGACTGTTAATCTAAACTTTAAACATTTGATTGCTTATTGATTATGCCAAATCAAGGCTACTGCAGTATGTTTTTACAACGAATAAACCAGACACAAGGTGTAAGATAATAACTACAGAAAGGGAATGTCTACTAGATTCGTTTGTTGCAGTCATCCATAATTTGAGAGTGACAAAATGGTAACAAAGGTAGAGACATATAATGTTTGAATAAAACACAAGATTTAAGCTTGAGCTGAATGAAAGTCGCTTCGACAGTGCAGTTTCTTTTTATCTGTCTATTTGTTGTTTAAAAGCGATTCGAATACAATCTTAGTTTTCAGTGTTGATGACTGAGAAATATGTCTTACTTTGTATTTCATGTTCCTTCAAAACGGCATATGTTTTATGGTTCTTACAAGTATCAAGAGCTTCAGAAATAATAAAAACATAAATCTGTAGATAGCCTTTTAACGATCCTAACAGTTTCAAGGTTGCAAGTAGTCAGTTCGAGTCATAGTCGAAACTCATCTCTTGGTGGTGTACACTACTCGACGCCTTACTAAATGTTTTCATGTCGGGTTATACGTATTCAGATCTTAAATATCAGGAGTCAAACTCTCTTTATTGTCTCTCAGCAATTCAAATAGCTTAAAAGGTAGGAAGTAATCGATTCTTTCCAGTGTTTCTAAGTCGTAATCTCCGAATGAGCATATACATGCTACGTGACGCGTCTCTAAATTGTCAAGAAAGTTTCAATTCAAGCCAAATAATGACTGTCTTTAGGTGATTAGCACTGTTTCACAGAGCTGTTTTTAACAGTACTGTTTCAAAGAGGTGATTTTAACAAACAGTTCTGTTTCATAGATTAGTAGCGAGAAGTAGAAAGTACAACCCGATTCTTTCCACTGAGAAAACAGGAACACAACGAGCAATCGACACTCCACATAATATGTTTGTGTGGCGGCTAATACGCATCAAATGGAACTTCCATGGCACCAGCCGAAGAACAGTGATTATCTTTTAACGATTCTAATAGTTTTTTGCGCAAGTAATCGATTCTGGCCAGCGTTTGAAACTTGAATTGAGCTGTATGGTGCTTTTATGTATCAAGGGCTTCCACAACCGTATTTGATCATCCACTGAACAATATTCTGAAAAATTAGCAGCGACTTGCGTCTGTGGTTTATGAGACATAAATATGGGTGTTTGACCACTTGTTTGCCAAGGAATTCTGTTCCCACTCGTTGAAGCGATAATTGGAGCAATTGAGGTGTTCGGAAATCCTGATTTAGTTAAGTCGTGATGCTAGAAATCGGCATAAACTTCACAAACGCAACTCTTAAACCACCTGCTTTGTCAGTTTGATTTTGGTTCATAAAACGTTATCTGGAAATCGCTCGAGATTTTATGTAAGCTTTACATCGGTACAACTAATTAAAAATCAATCGTCATTTTGTCCCGGCTGGCTGAAATTATGTAGCTTCTCATCTGAACTCCAAAACCATTAGACGTTTTAGTGAAGGATACTTTCTCAGGTCCTGTAGTTTGAATCTTATCAAGGTGCCCCGAGGCACAAAACAGTGCTTAGATAGCAAATCATTTGAGAAATTGTCCAATATATATTGTGCCACAATTTTGTGTAAGCTATACATCGGTATATTCAATTTAAAAGCAGCCATTATTTTGTCCTGCCTGTAGTTTCAATACTAGGTTTATGTAATTTCTTTCCTAACTCCAAAATCTTCACACGTTTTTATGAATTTTGAGATCTCACAAAACAGTGCCGGGATAGCTTTCTCCTTGGTTTAATTAACCCTTCTCATTTAAAAGTTATTGAAAGTCTTGAAACTGCTGTTTCAGTCGTTAATGTATGTGACAAGTGTGTGATGTTTAAAATCATTTTATAACTTGCTCAATGTACATTATGCTATCATGCATACCGTGAAAAAGCATTTGTGACTTTCAAGAGGTATGAATGCTCACTTGTTTTGAAATTGGACAAACCCATTTTGAAATAGTCCGGCACGCTTGTTTACGAGAACAGTTCTTTTACTTGTAACGAGTATCCTAAGTAGACCTAAGATACACCATCTTATCTGCAAACACCGGGCGAAAGGAAGCCACATTTGTGATACGATTGTATTGACCATTATTGCTGATCACATTAGATTCGCTGCGTTCATAAACCTTTTCCACCACATTCGTCCCCACATACAACAGTCTCCTTTTTAAAATAAATATTTGTTGTTTTCACGAGAAATAGAAGGCACTGAATAAAAGACATAAACGATTTGTTTCTTTGAGGATTTAAAAATAGTCACAAGGGACGTGTTGGCCCTTAATTCTGGATCTTTTTCCTCGCCAAGAACATCCTTCAGTCAGTTTTTGATCAGATATTGTCAGCATCTTTCAGTTAGAATGATAAATAGCGATGTGAACTTGGCCGAATTTAAGCACAGTCTTCGTTGGCTTCTATACTGATCATCTTGAATCAGCATTAGAAAAAAAATTGCCATTAAAACGTTAAGTTCAGCAAAGAACTGGACGAATCATTGTCTGTGTAAAATTGTTTATTCGAGGATAAGCCAACAGTGGTAGTGACATATCTTTGCGAAAATGTTTTTTATACGTAGTAAAGTTTTCTTTTCTTTCTCTGAAAGGAGTATGCACTATATCGTTGCTGTTCTTTAAATATGTATCATAATTATTTAGTTGACTTTATTTATTAGCCATGTACACACGGTAGACCGAAATTATTTCTCTGAACGCTAGATCCTCTCTTTCTTTCGCGTTTCGGAGGACGCAGTTTTTTGTCTTAATCATTAATGTTTAGACAATAAATATCTGTCTGACTGTACTGCATAGGTATATTCATAGCATAACCCTATGTCAGTAGTGATGTATGGCAAGAACAGTACAAGATGCACTCCCTTTGAATTCCTCCACTTAGTCCAAACCATCCGGCGTAGCATTTCTTCATTTCCCTTGACTTTGTATAGCGAACTACTAGCCTTTTATATTAATTTTAGTCTTCTCTGCTGGTCCTTAACCCCCGAATTAATGACCAGAGGAGAAGACTCGTAAGCTATGGAGAAGTGGTCTCTTGTCTTAATTCTTTCGCTCCTAGTTTACGTTTAAAATAGTTCAAACGAGGACAAGTAGATAAGTCATTTTCTCGACTAAAAAGGCCTTGCGCTTGAATACTTTTTCGTAAGCCCCACACACGGCAGCGAGTAATATCGCTAACGTTATTTTATAATAACTGTAACTACCTCCTGGCAAGAGACCATTCTCATCATCTCCAGCTCCTAGTCAACAAATCTACTAACGTTTTGTCATTTAGTTAGTTCAGTGACTGCTATCATGCTCAATAAATTGTTATTCAGGTTAATTGTCGTTTAGTTTATACGCAACTGCCACTCAGCCATTCTGTTGAGAACAAGTTTGTTTTGACCTTGAAAGTCCTAGCTGCAGTGCTTTGGGAAAGAGGAAGATCGTTAATTCCTCTATGCTTAAATTGCACTTGAAAAATTAAAGAAAGATAGAGATAAAGGGACAACAATCATCTATTCACAGAGTTTGAAATTTGAATTTGTTGGCAATCTTGACAAGTTAATTATCAAATCAAGATCTAATGCATAGCGGCATTGATTTGATTTACAGTTGTAAACAAACTTCTCTCGGTCAAACAAAATGCGACGTATTTGTTGTACATGTTCCATTTTTGTGTTCTCGGCTTCCTCGTTATTGTGGAAATTTGGACTGAAATATTGACTTCGACAATAACATATACTTTGGATTTGGAACACAAGGACAAGGTCAGTTCAAGCACATCGAAGTTTTTCAGCCGTGAGTGTGGGAAAGACTTAATTTGGTTTCCCAGAAACATACTGATTTTTAAAAAGATGATTTTTGACAATTAGGTTAATCGATATTTTTCAATCTTCTTTGATGAAATCTCATTCCACAACTTATTGGACTTGGCGGAGCCATGAAAATACGAACTTATATTAATGAGATGATACCAGGTGTTATGGAATCGAATAACGGATATTTTAAGTCTGCAGTAAAAGAAAACCAAGAAATTCTACTCGTGCTACTTCAAGTGAAAATGTTTACGGAGGTTTACAACGTGATGAACTTACAAAATAAAAAATTGGTCCAAATTTTCCACAATGACAGCTCGGGCATATGCATCAGCATCATGATGCTAGAACCCAGTTCTACAGTTATTAACGGACAAACCTGCGCCAGAACGAGGCAGTTTTGAAACATCCAAGTAATTTTGAATCGGTATCTTTAATGTGGGATAAATCTCTTTTCATGGTAGACCTTGGTTTAAAAGGTTCAACCGCGATAAAAAAAATAGGAAGGAAGCTTTAAAAATGTTAAGTCGTGATATTTAAAGTAGTTTCCTGATCGGCTACAGAGAGACTCCAAAGGAAAGACAAGGGTTCATTCTTTGGATTTACGTAGAAGGAAATGTGGAGTGTGACGATTTCAATTAGATTCCTTTCTCCTCAGTAAGGTTGATTCAATGAAGCGACCAGAAGCAACTTTGAAAATGTCTAATATACGAGTACTTCAACTGGCTACTGTTAATATTATCATTATTATTACTGATTCAAACGATTCAAACAGTGAATCTCATCTGCAACGACGATGACACCTAATGGTAATATCATGAGTGAAACACAAGTGATTTGTTACGTCTCAATTCAGTTTCTCTTTTCCTCGTTGACGTTTTGATAAATAGAACATAGCAAACTGACAAACACGTGTCGCTGCCTCTTTTTTTTCTTGAGAAAACCAATAAGAGCCTGTAAAACTTAGACAATAATACAAGGTGTCCTCTGTTACTAAACAAGTACTAGTCGTATGCAACGCTTTGGAGTGGTATACCAAGGAATATCCCACGAGTGAGTTGTATTTTCTGAGTATACACCCAACGAGCCTTCAGGCCATGCCATAGAAAAAATAACTGTGCAAAAATAACTGTGCAAATCCGACATATGCAAAGCGCACGATGGGAAGGATGGACGTATAAATACCGCGTCGAAAAAGCGGCTTTCCTGTATTCCGATTGCCTGTATTTTTCATGGCATGGTATAAACCTAATACAAAGAGTCTTATTGCAATTTTAGTGGAAGACTTCTAATATATTGTTTACTTCTAATAATGCTATCTGCTTAATTGTTTAAGATACACTTTTTTATATAAGAACCTTTTTTATGAGAACGTCGAGGCTGAGATAAACCACAATTTTAACGTATTAAGAATATTCCTCAGGCTGAGACTTGATTAAGAACGTTTTTATTTTCCTAATCTGTATAAAAATGACAAACATAATAAAAAGGTGACAAAAAATGTAAATTAACCCAAATACTCGCTTAAGGGAACATTTTGTATAAGATGACATATATATATATTTTTTATTTCATGACACACATCTCGGTTTGTATTTAATTAGCAGTTCTTATTTACAACAATTTAAAATAACATCCACACCATCAAAGTACTCAGGTGATACAAGTCTCAAGTATTTTTAAGGTAGTCGACCTTATATTCTCTTAGCTTTGAGTTGCAGTACTCTGTAAACCATTTGAGAGCATCGTAAAAACGTTTTCAGCCTCAAATCGAAAAATATAAGAATAATCAGCCTAAGGTCAAAAATTAGACGTTCTTTTTTGAAAAAGAGTGTAGATTGTAATGGCTGCTCTTTTCCTTTTACATTTTGTTTGAAAATATCTTGACGAGATAATCCCACTTTTTGAGTGATCTCTTTACGCATCCTTACACTGAAGGAAGAGCAACGTTAGTCACATTTTTCTCTTGTCTACAAGTATTTCATTTTCTGAGTTATCTTTAATGCGAAGAAGAAGCTTACAATAGTCTCTATATTGAAATAGTCCTAACACTGACTTTTCAGAAGCCTACAGTTCTTATGTGGATCTCTGAGGCACCTTTTTACGGTTTCTTCAACGAATCTTCCAAAAGTACAAATATAAGTTCTCTTTACTGTAAAATGGCATACGTTTCGTTTATTACAATTTGAGAATCTAGTGGTACCACGATATAACGATTTTTTTGCAAACACCGGGCGTTGATTTCCGTTATTGAAGGATCCTGGAGAGAGATTCTGCAACCAGTGAGAGTCACAAAGCCCCATGCTTGGAATAAGGGTGCGTCTGCTTCTGAGAACATTCAGCATTGAAGTAAAGTATTTCTTATGTGGACTTGTCTTCTTCTCTTACTTTACGTCAATTTTCGGATTGGAAATAAGCTCGTACGCGTAGGAATGTAAATTGGAACACTGCCTGCCATGTTTCGATAACAAGTAAATTATTTAAACTGGGATTATGTACACTTCCTATGCCGTCGAAAACGTACTATCACAGCATGTTGACTCTTTCCACGCTTCATGGGGCTCAGCATTGCGAAATCTATAGCTGACAGATCTCTCGAATTACAAGAAAAACAAATGTCCAGAACGCACTGACCTTTGGAATATGCTTCCAGAAAGTCGCAAAGTTTTACCGAAAGCTCTGTAGCTTAAGAGAATTTAGACCCACAGGCTGATGTTCCCTGTAATACCGGGGTGTAATGTAATTTTCGTCTGTCAAGATTTTAAAGATGATGGATTGTAAATTAATGTTCGTTTCCTGTACAAAGGGAGGAATGTAAACCACATCAAAGAACTCATTGTTGTGTTGAAAAATACGACGCAATGTCGCCGGCATTTCCGTCAAAAACACCCACAGGGGGTTGGCCAGCAAAGGTCTTGTTTTTGACCTGTTTTCCAAGCAATAAGGTCGACAAGAAGACCAGCCGGAATCAAAGGGTCTTAGCCTTGTACGATTTGATTTGATCGCAAAGCGGCTCAAGGGCAAATAAACAGTTCGCTTCAGTTTTTAAGGTAAGAACGGCAGACGTGACACATGTACATTTTCCTTGAGTGGCTCAACCAAACCGCAAAGGACGTTTCCTCGTTTCAAAGGAGAGAAAGCCGAATTGAAATTGGAAATTCAAGAATACGCACACCTGCCCAGCGAGCGCGATACTTCTGGAAGCCAAGAAAATGAGGATCGGATTTTCGCCGCTTATCAACAAACACGTCACATCTCTTAAGAGGCATGGATTCGTGAAAGTGTTGCATTGTAAAGGAAAGATTATGAACCGCACCATGTGTTTACATTAGTCCCACACGTCACTCCAAACTTAAACGTATACAAATAGAAAACGAGCAACCCTCTTTAAAACAAGCGTTTAAAATCATTAGGGGCATAGTTTCCAATGCATTCAAAAAATGATTCTGTAGAGTTTTATGGCTGAAAAGGAAAGTGCAACTCCTGATCATAGATTTTGAAAATAATTCTTTTTGCGCCAGTTTCTCACCCGCACCATAGTTTGACACCTTTGATGTCCATAAGAAATAGAAAGCATACCTTTCAAACAAATGGACGGAATTTGGGAACGGCTTAAGATGTTGTTTTTAGAGCAGTCAACTCCTAAAAAGCTTTAAAACCTTCTGCCATAGAAAAAAGACGAAAGGCTAGGCTTGGCTTGAATGAAGGGTTGAATTTCACGCGGCGTAAATGAATTTACAAATGTAATACATCTATATGTTCTTCCGTTGCTGAACCAAAATATTATTATCCATGACAGTTGTCGAACAATGCATGAGACAGCTGTAGCGCGAGACAAAGTGAAATGGTAAAATGAATCGAATAATTCCAAAAGACGTGAAGTTCAGTCTAGTATCGTTTATAGAAAAGAAGCTTAGGAAGTACAGACTACATAGTAATTATAGAGAAAGACGATAACATAGGCGAAAATTCTGGGCGCCTTATCACACCTTCTTCGTGCTAAGGTTTACTTGGCTCTAAAACGTTTACACCAAAAACGTTTTAAAACCTTTCCACAGTTTACGAGAATAGTTGTGATGGCCGAGAACGAACAGCAGTTGATGGTAGCTTAAGCCGGCTTTATCTAGGGCTAAACAAAACTCAAAAATAGACGAGACACTAGCAAAACAGACTGCGCGTGAAGAAAATACTTCAGCAAATTTTGTAAACCTCTGTTCAATAATTCAATTGCCCCTGCATGTGCACTCTATTAAAAGAAACAAAAATAAAGAAACCACAGCAGAGGGCAAGAGCCCGTCAAATTAACAGTAAACTTACCTATTAACTCGCCGGATGGGCGAAAAATGTGTACAAAGATAATAACCAACAACACAAGGAGTAAAACGAATCCAGTGCATACAAAGTGTCGTACAGAAGGCCAACGGTTTCTTTCCGAGTCCATCTTGTAGTAGACTTGTAGTCTTCGCATTTTGGTCAGTGTAATTTTTACGATCCTAGAGCTGGTATAATGTGTAACGACGGCTCCGCGAGGTCTTACAGGGTTACTTTCGACGCGAAACAAAATGAAACACGCTTACTGTAGTAATAGCCTTTGAAGAGGAAATGAATTAAATACTTGCCCTACGTAATACGCGCGTCATCACATTAAAATATGCTAATGCATTTCACTGTCACATTAGTTTCCGCCAATGAAACACCTCACTCGATTGGGTGTTCTCGCCAAACAGTAACGCTTTCGTAAATCTAGGGCTGTTATGAGCCGTGCAAAAGATTACGGCAAACGAGTCGATTTGTAACGGGGCATTGCAGAATAAGGCCGCAGTTTTCGTTTTCCGAGGGGGGTGGAAAAATTATTTAGCATGTTGTTTAGTACGCACGAATTTACAATTCATTCATTAATGGAACAGTATGATGGATTTTTGATTAATTAGATCGTGTACCATTCGCGAACAAAGGGATTCGAGAGTGCGAAATGCTAAAAACAGAGATTGAAATCTCCATGTACTTAGCTGCACGAAGAGAAATCTTCCCGGGAATCTTTGAGTGACTTTTCCTTAGTCGGGGTCAAACAAAAAACCTCCTCTCACCGTGGGGGAATACTGTCTTCATCACTGATGAAAACCCCACCAGTGAATTTTCTATTATAACGACGACTTAGACAATGCAAAAGTTAAACTATAGAGATTCGCGCGTATCATTGCTATATCTGTAACATCCAAACATGGCGGGTGTATCAAATTTACAACTTATCTATTGTAGTCTGGGAGGCTGAGAACAAAAACATGGTGCAAATGTTACTGACACACTTATCAACGAAACGCTGGGAGGACACCTTACTAACTAGGAGAGCTGACAAGAGTTGATAATGTTTTCGAGAACGCAATTAAGATCCATCGGGATGGAAAGAGGAACGTGGCCGACCCACGCTAACAGGTCAGCCCTCGAACGCAGTTAAATACTTCCAACAGCAACGCTAATCTTAGGCTTAACCTTTGCACATTCTAACAAGGTAATGAAAACCTCCAGTGGATCTAAGATATATTGCTCTACAGCGGACAGTGTTGTCTCTGCGAGACCTAAATTAAAAGTATTACGGACGAATTTTTCTAGCTTCAAATTGTAGTGAATAAAAGCGAGTCGAGCAATGGCCATCTTGACTGAAATATTTTTTTGGCGCAAACAAAAGATTGATTCAAAATGACGCATAATTAAATTAGTTTAATGATGTATCTTTTCAATAACATTTAACTGACTTTCCATATACATACTGCATTACTGTACTTCAGCGAGATTTCTCACAACGCAGAAAAGTAAGTTTCACAGCAAAAATACAAAGTTTTTTTTTTATATACTGTAAGAGTATAAATATTTGAGAAGTTCTGGGATATTTTAACCCTATCTTCTAATTTGGTTCCGAGGTTAAACTCTCTGAACAAGGAAATCTTATTAGAGACATGAATTAATCCAAAGATTACAAGTGGAAAGAGTATTTTAAAGTAACAAGAATATTATTTTGTTGTGTGATAATGATCAGGCTCCTTAATTCTTCCGACAGTATTTCTACGGTGGCTAGAAATCACCGAATCTTCAAACTGTGTTTTCCGATCCAACATCCGCAGAAAGGTCCCAAAACCATTGTAAAACAACATTCGGATAAAAAATGTTTGCTTTGAACGTGTGGTTTTTGAATGACAAATTTCGCTCGCGGACTCTTTTAGTCACTTTTAAAATTTACAAACATAATTACAACGAGAAGTATTTTTGATGAGTTTAACACCTCCATAAGAAACCGATCTGAAAGCCGCTAACTTTTCAAGGGCCAATAGTGAACTCTCTTTGCGACTTATGATCTCAAAATGAAATGTTAATTCTAGATGATCTTTTAAGTTCAAAAAAAGTTCTTCTCTTGCGTTTTGGACCAGTGAATCAACCCTGAACGAAACTGACTGGTAAAACAAATTTTATGAGTCCTTATGGCTCACAATAGCGTGGTGAATTTCTGTCTGTTGTGCTCACGCAACGAGGCACAAGCGAAACTAAGGCCTTAGTCACAGTTGTGTGAGTACTAATTGTTCTTACGGGACATTTTAAGGTGCTGACAAAGGCAAAACTTGGATTGCGCTCAATTATAGAAACACAAAAGTAAGGAAAAGCCTGAAAAGCTGCTCACTGGAGGTGAAATATTCGCCAGAAAATTTGCCACATCCGGACAAGGCGTCTGTTAGGGCTTTGGTTAATTTTTTGTCACCTTCTCGCAGACTTTTGAGTTTTGTAATCGAAGCAGCCATAAAGCTCCTCGTTTCGCTCGCAAAACGTTCCACGACTTAAACCTTCCGGAAAATCGCGCTTTGCAGGACGGCGTTTACAAACTAATTCAAATATTATTTATGATCAATGCATGACGCCGAGGATTTGAGTAGTTTGTGTCAAAAAGTGAAAAATGAAGTAAGAACGATCCGACCGAAACCCCATGAGCTCGCGCACAACACAAACTACTTCTATGTGGAAAATCCTAGATAAATTAACCGCTTTTGACAAAAAGAATAAAAAGAAGTACTTTCGCTGTCGAAAGAACTGCTTTTTGATCCAAGCGTGTATTTTGAACGCTCAATAATGCTTCGATCGTCTCTATCTTCACTGTCCAAATTTCCTTCTCAGAGACCACATTCCGGACACCATAACTCATTCTCACACATATGTCATTTTTACACCTCGCACTCTTCAAATCTCACTCAAACCCCTGTTTTTCTCTCCTAATACTTCCTTGGTCTTTAAAAACTACGGTGTTCCCTAAAAACACTTGGAACATTTAAACGAACCGGCGTTTCGCTGTGTCCAACAGCGGCTGTCAAGACAGACATTACAAACACGCTTTCATTGAATCGCCGACTCGCTCGCGAAACGATCCGGATTTATTCGCGTTGTTTTCGTTCTTTTCTAACCACTTTCAAAGCTATTAAGAATCTGCCAGCGCAGGAGGAAATCACACTGAATGATTTATAGCTTTTGCCTAAACAGCGCTGAAGTTTTCGCATAAATCAAGTGAAGTTTCCACGACCTTCGACAAGGGGCGGTCAAAACTATATAGGATTGCTCAGATTACATATTTACGTTTACAGAAAGAAATAAACTCCACTAACCTCTGGATATAGACTGGATCAACAAAGCGACGATCAATATCCATGTACGGGACATTCCCATATTGAGAGAGATGTTGGCGCGGTGTTTAACTGAAATTAGAATACAAACAATACGGGTGCTTATATACTCTCTTATGGCCACTCAGTGTTTGCGGCATCAACAGATAACAGAGAAATGACTGGCACGTCAGGAGAGTTTTTTAGCGCTGGCACGCATCTGCCAGAGATATCATCGCTGACCTGACATGTGTCAAGGCCGGGGAAAATTTGATATACGAATATATGACAGCTAAAGCTACTTAGCACAGACCTTACGACCTCGTTTAGTCAAATTTACCTACTCCAAGTGATTTATACGAATTTTCTCTTCCTTTCGACCCGCGCTTGAAGTTGGAAATTTTAAAACGATGAAAAGCTAAGTGTGTTGTCATTCCGGCCAAAAACCCCTGTGATGGGCAAAAGAGGATGACTTTTAAGAAATCTTACAGCTTCCAGCCAATCATAGCTGGCCATTGAGCATTTGTGCCAACCGCACGAAGGTGTTATAAACCAATTGCCCCTCGAAACCTTCAAGATCATCCAAAGCTCTTTTCCCTAATAACAGATCTGTTTTTTATTTAGCAACCAGCCAAGGTTTAGCCTTTTAAAGTGGTTTCCTATCAAGAAATCATTTGAACTGAAAAGCAAGCGCTCAACATTAGCTTGCAGTAATTTTGATACAATAGCTTCTTTGCCGCTTGTCAAGTCAAAAAATGGGTTTGCTTATCATACCACTACTAATTACTCTTATTAGCATCACAAATACCGCCTTTAAAAAGATCATATGGCACTTCTGGGCTGGGCTCAAAGATTGACAATCAACACGCGAAATTCATCGACGAAACCCTAGCTTTGCGGGAATCGAATTTTCAAGCATGTAATTTCCGTACCTACTGAGGAGTCTTGCGAAGCCATCATTGACCGAAATTTTGGAGCGGTGATCAATTTGCTAAACATAAGGTCGCTGGGGAGCTGGATAAGAATACTTGACAGCCAGGAAGTGTTGTTGATTTACGACTTCATGAAAGGACCGGAAGTTCGTCTGTCAAAAATAGTACGCGATCGAGAAATCCCGGAACTGAAGGATTGTAAGAAAACTGGATTGTCTTGACCCAAGGGTCAAACAGTACATACTGGAAGACTTATCCGCTAACAATCTCATCCCAAGTTTTCTTAGTTTTAAACGCGTCAATATGTACTTTCTGTCGTTAAATTGATGAAGAGTTTTAGCCGGAAAGAATTCAATATTTTCAAAGCAGGTTATTTGATGGAAATAAACTTCCAATTATCTTGAGTCAGTTGTTTTGAGAGGAAGCGATAGTTTTTGTGCAATAGATTTTACAATAACTTAATAACAACAATACAATGTAATGAAGGCAGGCGGGATATAGTGATAGCTAATACACGGACAAAAACAGATAACAGTCGAAAATAGTTTACAACCTTTTCGGGGTCATGTAATTATTTTAAGAACAAAAGAAAATTTAATAAAATCTAATAAAGGACGATCCGATGTAGGTTAAGAGAAAGTAGCAAGAGGTTTACAGCAGGGACACTCGAACTATACTCGGAACACTTGACTTTTTCATTGGACTTGTTTTCCGCCGGTGACCATAGAATAAACGCTTTTCATGTAATTTACAAGGTTAGCGTTTTTGCTGTTGTAAAAACTCTTAATGCTATTGTCAATATGAAGAGCCCTGATCAAGTTCTAAAGTCATTCAAAAAATATGTACAAACAATGTCAAGTGTCCTAACTGTAAAATAACCAAAAGAAAAAAAAACTGGTCACCAACTGATAGAGAAGTGAAATTTAAAGAACATCTTGAAGTTAGAGCTTGTCATGACTCAGTAGCAAAAAGTCAACACTTCAAAACGACTGAAATCTTCAATAGTTTGCTTAACTAGGATAACACAGAACGAATTAAGTCAAAGAAAGACAAAAAGGAACCATCATGGTTGAATCTGCAAAGAATGTGGATTACAAGGTCTCAGGAAGGGCCAGGCAATCCACGAGAAAGCACAACGTAGGGAAGATAGGAGGTCAATCCTGAAAGAAAACGGTGTAATAAGCCTTCTCCTTGCTTGCCTGCTTACTGTGACTTGCTTGCTTTTGGTACGAAATTTTAATTTTTGAATGCTATATAAATCCACTGGAGGATTTAAATGATCTTCGATTCCTAGATCTGCTCAAATGGACGATAATTTTGTTCTTGTCAGTTTAAGGCAATTCCCCTTTTTAAAGACTGTTTTCTAGTTCCATATGAGAGCGCCGAAGCTCATCATCATAGAGTGACAGTATATCACTGAGGCAAAACGCTTAAAGGCTGAGCAAGTTTCCTCTCATATGCATGCAGAAGTCGCCTGAGAAAACTGATGATATAGGCATCTTTCATTGACACAGCTATGAACTCCTCGGCTACAATGGCATACAGTCCTTTGGCGAATGTTCGATAATTTTATACCTTGGAAAAGAATTCTCATTTGACCACGAAAATTTGGGGTGAAAGCAGTGGAGTGAAGCGCCGACGGTCTTGAGCTTAGTTTTCACAGAGATCACTAGCGAGTAAGCGCAATAAACTGTCTGTCTTTTAGTGTTCTTTAAACCGCATCCAAAAAATTCCTTTTATTTCCAAACTGGCGATTCTTCGCCTCGCGGTTGAATTGAAACGAGAGTTGAATACTTAATACTGAATTACTGTTCAATGTGAATAATTCTTTCTTTCTTTCCTCCAGTGAGTGTCGGCCAGACTCATTTGAGCTGATAAAGACAGGAAAGCTTTGGCTGTTTATCACTTCTTTTACGTCTCAAAAGATATCACAAGTGTCAAAAGGGACCCTTAAAAACTGAAAATCCAAACATTGCCGAGAAGACATGAAATGAATCAATTAGGAGATATGGTCCTGATACACTGGCAACTTCTTACAACTCAGTAACCTTTTTACTTGAATCAGTGAAGAGAATACTAGATGTTGTCGGTCTGCAACTAAAAGCGTAAAGCCGAGCACTATTCTCTAACTCAAGAGCGTCTATGGCCAAAGCTATCTAGAGTGGCGCCGAGTCTGCAAATGCAAATCACGGACAAACTTCACGGATTATCTTCGTTTTTATCTGGGCTGTCTGAGTGTTTGTTTATTGGCATATTTTAAGTCGTTCACACCACTACAGGAACAAGCACTCGAATTAAACCCTACGTTTTACACTTTTCACAACTCGGATCTCTAAATTGACCAGCTAAGGTCATCAAGCCGACTCAGATTGCAAAGATGTCAATTTTACTATTTCGTTTTCTGCTCCTGGCGAAGCTCGTTCAAAGACGTGGATTAGTAAGAGAAACAGCGCATATACAAAAGAAAAAATGTAAGACCGCAGTTTAGTCCACTATAAGTCTATAACAAAATCCCGACTGAATCAGGGCACAACCCTTAAATTCAACTTTTGTATTCAGTAAAAGTTGTGTTTGCCTACTTCAGACAAATCTCTGTGGGCTACGCAGCAAATTTATACGAGGCAAGTGTGTTTGACTGAAGTGTTTCTTTTTCTAGAACTCTGATAAAAGTTTGTATTAAATTATTATTAGTTTTTTCTCGTCCATAAACTTATGAGTAGAGGAAAATGATCAGTTGAACTCCCAAGGTACGTCATGTTTTGCGTCAAATAAAATCACATTGACTGTCAGTCTGCTTGCTTTGTGACTTATTACGTTTGTCAAATAGATTTCTTGTAAAAAAGCTATAATTTGTTCTATCTTCTGAAGAGGACTATATTTCATTTTTTTTTGTTAAAAATAGCTATACATGGACAGTGAAAACCTGTGGACCCCTTTGCAACAATGGACTCTTGAAATGATCAACAGACATTGTTGTCCGGAAAGTGTCGAACAGACCGCATTCGCCGCATAATAAAAAGACTACATTATCTGAGAAACTGAAAACGGCATACGAATTTTGGTCACTTACCTCAAAAATTATAAAGATAACTCCACCTGTGGTGGGAAAACGCGAGTAATAGAGACTATGTTAATATTGTTGGAAAATCTGCGTCCGATCTGCGGTGGACCAAAGGAAATTGTACCAATATTTGGCAGTCTACCTTAATCACTGGGGCGGAGCTTTCAACAACATTACGTCAAACACGGGACTACAACGGCCACAATGACTACCGGCTTATCACGCGAAACGCAAAAACACGTTTAAAAAATAAGTCTTAAAACTGTTGGAATTGTTTTCACAACACAACAGAGTATTTTAGCTTCGCTTTTTTTTATCCCTGACTTACTTCGTTGAATTTCTAGTTCTTGTTTTGGCTTTCTTTACAACAGATGGTGTACAAATGATTTCTTGTACGCACTGCCCGGGAGATGTCATGGTTTCGGACAAGCGAATTTATTTTTAGTTACTTGCTTGAAGGGATACGAACCGACAGATAAACGTGAATAAAACCTGTCTATTCATAACATAACATAACATAACATAACATAACATAACTTTTTATTTATTTCTGATACAATAAAAAGTTATGTTATGTTATGAATAGACAGGTTTTATTCACGTTTATCTGTCAGTATTCAGTCTGCAGTAGATTTAAGTTGCAATATTTCTTTTAAACGTTATCTGTGAAGTGGAGCTCAAATTCGAATCAAAATAGTAAATGACCGCCATTTATATCGTTTGCTCGGGAATATTAACCTAATTCGAAATGCGCCTGGCAAAATTGTGTTGTTTTTTGTTTGTCTAGCACACGCGACCGACAATACTTCGAGTTGATGGATTGCAATTTCATTGTCTGGGCGTGGTCTGCGGATTGACTGAAGGAAAAGGTCGGCAACTTTATTGTTCATATCTTAAACGCTAAACGATATTCATAAAACAGCAAATTTATATCTGCCATAACATGCTTATCTTTCGGCTTAGGTAAGATTGCCAATGAGCTATCTTATCGACTTCCGAAAATCTAGGTTGAAAACTGCATTGTGGTTCGTCAATCAGAGTAATTATTTTATCCATAACGTGGATTAAAAAAAACAGAGCTGCTCAGTGCTTTTCATTAGCAGACGCCCATTTTAAAGCTCAGCTTTCTACAACTGGTCCCTTGCCTGGGATATTTTCGCAAACAACACCACTGATAATTGAGGTTAATTACAGAGGCGGAGGCAGGGCACTATTAAGGAATCTGACACTAATTGCCACGACAGGCTCAGTCATACTGAACAGGAACAATGCAACTGTAAAATAGTCACTAAACCTTTGAAGTTGAACCCTATCAATTGTCGCAACTGAAAATAAACTTATTTTGTGGCTGAAACAGTATTTGCTTTGTAACCAAACCAACCTTGGCCTTTACCAGGTGTTTAAATAGTTGGGGCGCAGCAGGAAAAATAGACTGCTGGCAGCTGGCATTTTCTCTTAGAGTAGTTCAACGAGTTATTAGCAATCGCGAAGGCAAAAAAGCGGTATTTTTTTTGAGTGGTCGCGCCCACATTTCATCTCATTTCCCTTTTAAACTAGAGCGTCTCGCCTCACAACACCGCCTGAATTTCGAGAGAAAAACTGACTGCTAGCAGTGTAGGCGAAGGATGGCACACGAGAAAACAGAAACGTGTGGCGCGGAAAGGCGCACCAAGCCACTGTCTCCTCCATTTCGCTCCACTGTTTTTCCCGCTGTACCCCAGCTAAACGAACATCTTGAAGAGGCTAAACCTTAACTTGCTGGAATCTTTCAAAACCTCAATCCTTATTTCAACCGGTCATACAAAAACTTGAGAAGAGAATGCATACGTGAGCGGGCAAGATGAACCAAATCGTGCGCTGTGATTGGCTACCCTAGCGAGCAAGATGAAGCTATCTTGCCCGCTCGGGATTACCCGCCGTATCCCGCGAGAAAAATTTACCCTTAAGCCAAATAATAAAATCAAGATGGTTGGATATCGGTCCATAAACACGCAAAAAAAAAACTTGGCCAATATCCAGCCATCTTGACCTCACCTTCGGTCAATATTCTTTCACGGCTCCGAGGTTTCAGGACAAACTCCCGTATTTGGTGTTTTGGGAATTGAGAGACAAAACTTTACGAATTTACAATCTTCACCCGAAAACCTCGGAGCCACGTTAGAATATCGATATATCGAACGTGGCCTATTACAAGACGATTTGTGCTGCAAACTAAGAAGGCAGCTAAAGAACAATTCGTTATGTTTGTTTTTCTTGCACCGCCGATCAATTTTAAACAGCTAGTTTCTTTTACTACTCCTAATACACCTTGTCACGGTTTTCGACGCCATCTTGACAGGTGCCGGGGCGAAGCGGTCAGAAATTACAGTGTTTGTATGGGAATAATTATGGGAATCAGATAACAAATAACTTTCTCCAAAATTGAATTTGCACAATTTGTGAATCGTAATGTTAAAATACTAGGTAGACGATTGTGTTCACTGAGTCTGAAAGACGTAACTTGGCTAGGAGACGCTGAGTTAGTTTTCTAATTTTCCATATATTTGTCTGTAATTTTTTTCCCGCGAAGCGCTTCTACCCAGCCAAAAGTCTGGAAAATTCGAAAAATTGAATGAGCGTCTTCTAGCCAAGCTACATCCTTCAAACTTGGTGAATGTAATCTTCCACCAAGCATTTTAACATTGTGATTCACAAATTGTGTAAAAACTTATTTTGCAAAAAGTTATTTGCCATCGGATTCCCATACAAACACTGGACCGCTTTGCTTGCCGTCAAGATGGCGTCGAAACGTACGCACACATTCTCTAGGTTACTTCATTGCCAATTCAGAAAACATGGCGTATCAATACGTGCTTTCTGCTTGAGTTCGCGAAGAAATCGTTTCGCTGCGTAGTTTAAAAATCATCGATATGAAAAATGTGGTTTATTAAATCAGGGATTAACTCGAGAAAATTATCGATAGAATGTGATGACTGATTTTGCTACACGAAAATGAATATGACTATCGAATGAATGAAAACGTTTAAGCTTGAACTAAGTTACAAGTCTTCGATTCCTCTAAGGAATTCTGACAAAAATTAACCAATTTAAACTTAAGTTACCGGGAGCTTTCGACTGAGCAAACAGCTAAGAGTTGAAGCCATTTTTTTCAATTTTTCCACGGTGGAAACAGTTGTCATACTCATTTATGCGCTCAAATCTTAATCTCAAAAAAGATTTTAAAGTAAGCGTGTTTACATTGAATTAAATCACGGCTCGAATTTTTGCTATGGGCGAACAACAGGCCACTCAGTTTAGGTATAAAATGTGCACGAAAGGTAGGTGGAAATACTCAATAGCAGAAACAACTCAACAAACTTAACGATGTTCTGACTTTGTTGCATACGTACTGCACGATTAACTTACCTTTTTACTCTTTTATCCAAGTCCTTCGGCTTCCTGCAAAAGGTAGCACTTAATTTTCTAAAAAAGATCCAAAACTAGCTATAATATTTCGAAGAAAGTCAAGAAATAAATTTGACCGGTCGAGGTTCAAATTTTTCCGCGGTATAAATGTCCCAGGCGCGGGCTTGTGATGCCCAGGCTTTCGCAGGTGAAATTGGGAGCAAAATGGCGGCCAAGGCGAGGAAAAGTATGGCGTATTTCAAAACATTATTCTTTCCATCAAGATGCCGGCGTAGCCGTCAGCGTTGTATGTCGAATCATTGGTACGTCAGCTTGTATCGATTTCGACTGCTATTTTTTGTCTTGTACTAACACGGTTCAATCTTTTAAAACGTTTTACAATGTCCTCGCTAACACCTTTGGAGAACCCATCAAAGGATTTGGTGGAGTTGACTCCAGTTTTTCGTGGTACGGAGAACGAGAAGCGAAAAGTTGCCGGGGTATGAGATTAGAAAATATCGAAAACGGCTGTTAACTGCTTTCTGTTAACTTGCAACATTCGCATGTCGATCATCAAAGGCGTACTTTAAAAACGAAACACTACACTTTTATATGTGAAAAACCACCAGTGCTCACGTATAAAACCATATAAACTGCAAACATTCAGAACATTCCTAGTTTGTAAGATGACTGAGTAACATCTCTAAGACCACTGGAAGTTACAACTGAACTGTGCGACAAATATTATTGATTATTGTTCATGTCTAATACAATTCCTTATTTCCCAGGTTTGTGATTCAGAGCTATGCATGATGGCCCTACCTCCTGATGAACAACAGCTACTGACAAGACTATCTCAGTATCTCCTTTGCAGAGGAATTATTCCTGTTGTGGTTAGGAGTCCCACTGAAGCACTCATACACAGCAGACATTCCCGGTTTGCTATCATCATTTTGCCAGACAGTGATCCCACATTGATAAAAAAAGTCAGGTCAGCAATGTAATTAATCCTAGTTTTGCCAGAACTTGATTTGTCTACTGCTCGTAATATGTTTTCTTTTTTATTATTGAAAGATTGACTATTGACCCTGTATAAAATCAAAGAAACAAAATGCTTCATGATGACAACAACCACAACAATCCATATTTTTTCATTAATGTCTACTCAGATCATTAGAATTGGCCTGACCTGCAGATAGTTATATTAAGTATCCACATATTTTTCCTTTTTGGAGAAAAGTGGTTCTTAACAAGAGTCAAACCACAATCTTCCAGTAATCATTTGGTTGCTCTAGCTCAGTGTTATACTGTATGATTTTTGTTATACAGGGTTGTAGCCTGAAAAAAAATATGAGTGTGATAGTGTCCATCAAAAAATTATGAGTGATGCAATGTCCATGAAAAAATAATTATTATGATAATTCAAGGCAATAGTCATGACTAAAAATCAGGTTTTAGGATGTTCATGATGACTATAAAAAACAGGAATGAAAAGGCAAGTGTCCGGGTTTGCCCATTACTAGCTACGATCCTGGTAATATTTATGAGCCCATTACTTACTTGAATGTAGTTTGCAATCTGATAAGAAATAAGTTGTTCAAACAAAGGAAGAAATAAACATTTTTTCCAGGTCAGTCAATGGAATGAATTCCCAAACACCTGTGATTGTCATATCGTCAGCTGATATTTTACCAGGTTAGTTAGTGGATATAATCATTTACAGGGTTGATCCACATGTAATTTCTTGTATCAAAATCAGCACATTGTCAAGTAGAGAGGTATTGAGATTAGAACAAATGTAATTACTCCCAAGAACAAGGATATGACTATATGACTTGCATATCATAGACTGCCACTTTTACATCCTAGGTTTATACAAGTTTGTAAGGGGTTTTTGATGGGCTTATAAACAGAAGGACATATATCCGAGGGGTCTTATAACCGAAATGAAACAAACCGTTTTGAAATGAGCAATAGCTGCACATTGAACGAAATAGGTTTTCATTAACTAGTATCATAATAAAACAAATTCAAAACAAGGAAAGCTAGAGGGGAACTTGTATCTGGAGGGGAGGGGGTAGCTTATAATTAACAATTATTTCATGAGCGTGCATTGGATATGAGATGATAGATAGCCAACAAGGCGCATAGCGCTGAGTTGGCTATAATCATCTTATATCCAACAAGCGTGAGTGGAATGACTGTTTTATTAAAAACGCCCCAAAATATAGAAAACTAGACTACAATAAAAACAAAAAGACCCAAAAAATCACGCATACGCTCACCAGTTTTGTAAATCATGGTATAATGGCTCATGTACCATGATGGCTAAGCCAATGAAAACTCTCCATTTGCATTATCCAATGATCCATTTTTTAATAATAAACAATTATTGGATAAGGTTTTTGTGATATCCAGAATAATCAAGGTTGAAGTAAGGGTTATCAGCTAAAGCTGGAGGCTGAGGCTGATAGCCCTTACCGAGACCTTGATTATTCTTGATATCACAAAAACCAAATCTAATAATTGTTTTATTATACCTTGTATGAAAAAAAACATGTAAGTCACATTTTTGCTTCTTCACCAACAGAAAGCAACACTTGACATGACAACCCATGACCTTGAGTGTCCTTGACATAATTATTATTGTATAATGTGCAGTTATGATGTCACAGGCACTAATTTTGAAAATTCACTGTATGCTTTAGGCCAATCAGAAAAGAGATAGAGAGTTCAAAGTATAATAACTGGGCAGGATTTATTTTTTGGCTTGCTGGTAGATGGACCTATTACTGAAGTGGGGGGGGGGGGGGGCGAAAAAAAGGCAGTTTACGGCATTC
>CM042748.1:29950129-29984058 GCA_022496165.2 Catalaphyllia jardinei | reverse complement strand
ATCATGTATATTAGTTTTTATAGCTATGAGGAAATATTATCAGACAGTGAGTCTTACCATCCTTTCCAGGCATCTTTACCAGCCCATCATAGAGGACTTCTTTAAGTTGCTTTTTTAAGTTTGAAAAAATAAAACATAAAAATTATATGCTTTAAAGTTTTTTTTTTTTGCATACAGTGTGCATATTTTGCACAATAACCTGATGGTACTAAACTTTTGTCAAATAAGGTAATGACACATGGTCCTTCAAAAGCTATACTTAAAGTTCATATAGAACAAGCTTGAATTGAAAAAAAAAACAACAAATATCGATCATCGCGAGCCTCTAGCCTTTGTCCCGCTGTTAGAATTTGTCGTCGTCTTTTCTTTGTTAAAAACTTAACCCAGTTGAGTTGTCCTTAAAAAGAATTGAAAACTTATGTTTACTACTTGAATATTGTAATAATTATTTATACCAAAGCCGGCGTGGAGAAACCAAGAAAAAGGCAACTTAAGTGTCGTTCTTTCCTGTGTTCTCAGAAAAAGACTGAGCTCACTTGATAGATATGTGTTTTATACGTCTGAAATCTTCACATTTATTGCATTGTTGTTACCTCATAACGTATGTATTGACTGCGCCATTCGGGTGTTAAGTGAGCGCCAAGATGCTCTGTAAACTTCATTTTTCTCAGTTTCCATAGAGTGACCTATAAATACATAGGTAACGCAGGCATCCCAGACAAAACTTAACCTTCATAACAAAGATGGCTGGCAAATAGCAGACTGTTTCCCAGGTCCTTACGATCCAATTGCGACGAGCAAACTGGGCAAGAATTAGCTCTAAAGCAAAATGGCGGCCATCAGGGCGCAAAATACGTGATATTTATCTTTTTCCTTCTTAAATATGTCATCATTGAAGTTTTTCTCAAATTGTCGATATATCGCATCGCCATACGCGAGTGTGCAAGATCTCTCTTGGAGACTCCTTATCAGGAAGCTGGGTGTTCATTTGTGCTTCGCTAATGTGGTGAAAACATTTGATAACCCTATTCAAGATGCAACCAATATAAGAGACGATTTGTTCGGTATTTCAACGGCGAAACAGGATGATCGGCCTTTGATCGTTCAGGTACGAGATTTAGATATTTTTAATGCATTTAAATTCGAGAAGCACTGTGATACTGTGAGTTTAAAGCAAGAGGGGCTGAGAGGGGGAAGGTGAGTGAGGTGCGGGATTGCGGAAAATTAATTCAGTTTTTAAAAGAACGAGGCATTATACAATGAGCTCTTTTGTTTTTTAATGAGCTGCAAAGGTGTTTTTCTGTAGTCCCGCACCTTTGAGGGGAAGCTGAACAAGGGTCTGATCTGAACTTCCCCTTGCAGTGCGTTTACTCAAGGGTTCCCATCTCGCTCCGTTAGTACGTGATCCGTTTACTAAGCACCAAGAATCGAGATCACTGATTAAAATGGAAGCCACCATTAATCACAGCAGTTACTCTATACACATACTTAGAACCATTGTTGAATAGACCATTTTACAGTTGTTGGCTTAGTGACCTGGCTTCTGAATGGCAGCGAGGCTGGAGTTGACCTTGTTTTGATACAGACCTCGCTGCTTTTATTGTGCAAATCAAGTTGTTCTTATGCTAACTAGTTGACATTTACATGAGAAAAGCAAAGAGGTCTGTATCAAAGCAAGGTCACCTCCAGCCTCGCTTGCATTCATGGCCAGGTAACTAAGCACACAACTGTGAAATGGCCTATTTGGACCTGATCAATTTGGTCCCCAGAACCCATGCCTTTTGGTTAGCAGTGGCCAAGCACTCAACACTCTGGACAAAATTATAAACTGGAACCAAAAAATCCTGGGGGCCAACTTCAGAATACCCTGTAACTCATGCCCTCCTTAAATCTACTGCTCCTGTGGTGTGCGGTCTGCAGTCAGCTAGCAAGGTTATATGTGTGTACAAGTGTTAAACTGAAGTGCTACCACACCTTGTTTGTTCACCCATGCGAAAACCTTTCATCGAGTATTCATGGCCATAATTGACCGTGACCGCATCACGTCACAATTAATTTATAACAACAAGATATATATTTTGTACCACGCTGTTTTGATGTTACTGAAACACCCCTCCGCTAAACTGACGAAACTGATTGTTAGATGTTTGAATGCTCCTTGAAAGTCATTTTATGTTACTTAGTGTTCAAACGACTTGCGTTTGTGGCATTCTGAAAGCTCATCCGCAGCCACACTGTTACTCCACGCTGATTGGATGATGGTAAAGAATGCATCCAATCAGCGTGGAGCAAACAGCATGACTGTTGCTCTTAGCATACGAAAGCTGATCGCATCGAAAGCTGTATTTCTGAAAAATTATTTGGTGGTGAGCACTTGAATTTAAATGGATCTTCGATTGAATGCCACGAGAAGAAGCATCAACCTTTCAGTTTATCTGGTAGTCGATTTGGAAGCAGGGCGATTCAAATTTCTGGGTGAAAATCTGCTTGGCCGCCCTTGAGTCCTTCTTATAAAGTGCAGTAATGTAAGAGTCAACGAAAAACCTACCAAATCACTAAAATTCACCATTTTGTAATGAGCAAACAGTTTAAGTGGAAAACATAATTTAAGATACTTGGGACAGCTTGAGAATTAGTTTAGACAAAACATACACAGAATTACACAGCATGCAAATGACGAGTGTCGTGAATCTCGCATGTAAACAATAAATAAACTATTGACATTTACATTCGCAAATGTCGGCAATTTTCACCACTAAACTTGGGAGAAGTTTCACATGCGTTATATCTTTTGATCTTTCCACAACTAGAAATAAATCAGTACCGAACCATGCGGTAAAATAACATTTCTGAAAAAAAAGAGAGAGAGTAGAGTGTTATTTATGGGAGTTGACATTGTAAGGTTATTGCTTGACAATAGTTAACTATATGAAATCGAGTCATTCGAATGTTATCTCGTTTCTGACGGAAAAAAGCAGTTTTTCTTGTCAGTCTGCATTTTGTACCCGGTCTGCAGTCTGCAGTCTGCATTTTGTACCTAGTCTGCATTTTGTACTCGGTCTGCAGTCTGCATTTTGTACTGACCGTTTACTGGCTATCTACAACAGAATAGATAGTGAGTAGCATGGCCAATCAGAGAACCAATGATGATGGAATGCTAGTAGATTTATCTACTAAAACTTAATAGAAACGCAAGCAGAAAGGGTACTAAAAAGTTCATTTTTAATAGGGGATAACCTATATATTAGAATAGTTCATTTTATTGATACATGAACACCTCCAAAGGTTGAAATGCAGTGTATTTTAATAAGTTGTTTTCAGAAGACCCTGATACTCTTGTGGAGGTAGTAAATGGATTAGAAGACTTTTGTGATGCGGTGGACATCGCATTTTATAACAGCTCTTGTTCCAACACTCTTCTAACAAATGGCCAAGATGATAAATGGAACTCCTGGCTTGACTGCATTCAGAGAGTTCACAAAGAGTGTAAGGCACCTATAATGTGCAAGCTTCCCTTCAGTCAGCAAGCAGTTGATGACACCATAAAAAAGGGAAGATCACTCCAAGAAGTGGGATGTGAGGTAAATTCCAAGTCATTGTGTCAAGAGTATCAAACAAAATTATAAACATTTACCAAATAAAAAACATTTGACATCAATGGGCAAGGAATTGTATCTTTCTTGAATGTGAGCATGGCTCACAAAACATTTAGTTTCTGGCAGTTTTCTAAGACTATTCTCAGACTGAAGCAATGAATTTACATCTCTGTTTTCATGAAGTGAATTTTTTCCCCAGAAAATGTAGAGAATTGGAGGGTTATCCAAACACATCGCACCTGGCTGTTTGATATATAGTACACTAATAGCACTAAATTTCACTTGTAACCTCTGCTTCCTTGAATTCCAGTCTGTAGCATTTATAGTGAAAAAACTGGCAAATTTTTTTGTTGACTGTTGTTGCTGTTTTGCTGCTAATCACTGACCACTCTAATTTTTTTAAGCTTCTGTTGCTCCATAAACCTAAACCAGAGAAGATGAATTCCATTGTCACAAGGAAAGATTGGGATTCAGTTAAGGTCATCCGGTAAGAAGGATAATTCTGAATGACCTGTCAGTGATCAATTGTCGAACCGTCAGACAGTGTGTATAGAAAATTTTTTAGTGGAAGCCAGGAGACAGTATCTATCACTTATTTTTATCTTTTTCTTAAAGGTCTATACTGACATTGTCCAGGGGTAAACAACTGCCAATTAGTGACGGTTTGTTCTCCATCTCTTATTTGCTTTCTTGCAGAGAATCTGTTTCCCTGCCATTAATCCTTGATGTTGGCTCATCCACTTTGTGGGAAATTGACAAATGTATAGAATACACTGGTGTTCATGGTGTGGCTGTGTCAGGTATTGATGTGATCTGAGTTCCATATGTACACTGTGATACCAAGTTTGGGAGAGTTTTATCCTGTTAGTAAGTGTTGTATTGCTTTGCTTTAAATTACGTTTGCGAAGTCTAACTACAAGGCAACATTTCCAGTTATCTGCCTGCTCATTGATGAATGTATTAAATATCGAAAACAAGGACAGTATACTTTTCATGTCACAGATTTAGTTTTACTGTTTGATTTATTTTCTGAGTTGTACTTTCATTTCTAACTGTCTTTGGTTCAGATTCACTTGAAGCATTGATTTCTTATGATACACAATTTTTATGACTTGCAAGAGTTCTTTTTTTAAAAGAATCTTTGGATGAAAACCCAGCACTATTCTGCAAGAAACAGCCGCCAGTTACAGATGTTGCCAATCAATACCTGGAGCTGTGTCAACTTCATCCAACACCTATTCCTAATGTCAAACACCATCTCAGTGGATTTTGTGGATACTAGTAAGAGAAACGTTCATCAAGGTTTATCATTGACACATTTATTTATTCTTTTATTGGTGTCCAGTGTAGCCAACAAAAATGCTTTGATGATTATTGCTTATTTTTTTCAAGAGGAGATGGTAATGAATCCTGCAATCTGATTGGTTCTTAATGCATTATTTCCCTGCTTAGGTTTGGTCTCTATAGTAAAAAACTGTTACCTCAAACTAGAAAATTCTGCCTTGAACCAGCTGTCCCAGGCAGCAATTTCAAGACCTTGGATGCAGTTTTTCATTACAAAGATCTCCCAACCAGCAGATATCACGATTTATAATCCATCATATATTTTTGCTTGTGCAATTGGTCTAAACACATCATGTGACAGAATATTCCCCAGCTAAAACTGGGGATATCTGAGATTAGTATATACTAAAACAGTGGATACCATTAAACATGTGCGCTGATTGGCTCATCAAACTCCGAATATCCTGTGCTATTTACCTCTGAGCAACTCAGGAAAAAATAGCATCCCAGTTTGCATCCATGACAAGTAAAGAAATCATCCAAATAAATTTTTTGTGGTGTATATTATCTCACTGTTTTATTATAGTTATACTAAAACAGCTATTCACCTCAGTGTTGGTGGCTAGCATTCAATATTTACTACATGTACGCTGCTTCGCAGCTTGGTAAATATCCACCACTAGCCACCTCCACTTCAGTGAATAGTTGTTAAATATTCCCGAATTTTCAAAACTGTGCGTGTTGTGAAAAATATTTGAAGGGCAATCGACACAGTAGCCTTCATTTGACTTAAAAAATATGCTCAGATATTTGTCTTTGGACATTATCTGTTCCTCAAAGCTCACAGATTTCCTCAAGCTATGCTCTGGGAAAACTGTTCGCTTCTCAGATAATCTCTGTGGACAAATATCCATTGCAAGCATATTTTTGTGCCAATGTAGGCTATTGTTTATTTATGTTCAGGCTGATGATTTTCTGTTGTTTTTGTGGTGACAATAAATGTAATTTCTCTCTAGTCTCTCTAGGTTTCACAATCTGAGCACAAGCATTGACAAAGTAGAGAACTTGGAAGATGTTTTCGTCCTGGTTCGTGAACTTGAGAGAGAGATGTCAATGCTTTCTGTAAGTAAAGGTTTGCTTTGTCCATCTTTTTAAAAATACAAACAAAATGGATTATGCAGATGGTTGTTTCTCCAACTCATATACAAACAGTCTTTATCTAATCTATCCATATTCACCTAGAAACAAAACAGCAAGGTCCCAAGATCCTCTTTTTATGTTCCAATGAAACAAGTTGTTTTTTGATAAAATCACTTTAAGCCACAGCTACGTGTATGGAACCTTTCAAATAAGAAAACAGAATGCAGCAATTTTCAGACATTTTGTAAGCTTGTCACAAGATTGAAGATTTGAAATTGTTACAGTTTGTGATGAAAGCTGTACAATGTTCATTCATCAAATGTTTCTACCTAAATCCTTGATTTTATTCCCTTTACCTCATTATTAGCCATTCTTGAAAAGATTTCAGTTACTGCATTACAATGTTTGGGAGAGGACTTTTCCAAACTTATGATTGCTCAATGGTTCTATTTTCATGGAAAAAGCCAACAACTTTAGGGGGCTCAAAACAATTTCCAACCCAGATTTGGATGGATCATTATAATCACTCTTTAACACTTGATGCTACAATCATGGTTTGGAAAAACTCCTCAACCATTTGTGAACACCTTGTTATCATTTTCTTGAAATGATCGATTACCATAGCAACAGTATGACCTGCTTAAAAACAACCTCAATTACAGCTTTAAGGGCTGATAATTCAAAAACGGCACGGTGAGATCATTTATATAAATCAAATTTTGATGAGCATGATTGGATGCATCGTTTGGCAAAGTTTTTTTTAAATAATTCTGTTTATAGGATTCAGAGGCAGAGCCAGAGAGAGTTCGCACAGCCATTTTTTCTGGCAGTTTTCTTTCATGTCGCACACGATGGACTAATTGAAAGAGGGACTACTCATAGTCTACATGCTGCTTTAGAAAACAGTCCTAAGAAAGCACGCGTGCTGATTGGTTAAAAATCGTGTTTGTATAACTCGATGGAGACACAGAACTAGCGCACGCTGTGACGTAGTGATGGCACGAGCAAAGAGAATTTACATTTTGATAATCAAAGTTAACAAGTTTTCCTTTTTCTCGTCGTGGTGTTTTCTAAAAGAAATAGAAAACATGTAGTCCGTGTTTCTATTGAGTTATACAAACACTCGTGAAAGTGTGGGAGAACTCGAAAAAGCTGTGGAAACACTCACCTGCGGCTCCTATTCCCACAGTATTTCTCGTTCTCCCAAACTTCCACTCGTGTTTGTATAACTCGATAGAAACACGGTACATGTTTTCTATTTCTTAAATAACATTTTTTCTAGTTCTTTCACATAAAACATCATGTTGAGTCTTGGAAACTGCATGTTCAAATGTTTCTGAAAGGACCAATCTTATTTCATGTCTCTTTTTTGTCAACACAGCGAAATGAAGTGAAATCTTTAGTAAGGATGAAAAGGAAAAAGGTATTAAATAGCTTTTGTTCATTTTCACGAGTATATTTCAGTTGTCTATTTACTATCTGTCAGCTGTTGTTATTTATTGATCTAGATGATATTTATTTAAGGAATACTTCAAACGAAGTCGTGAAGAAAAAAAGGCTGAAAAGCAATCCGCAAAGGAACCAGAGTCTGCTGCAGCAAAAGGTACAGGTAAAGGTGTGGAGTCTCTTTAACTACTGTAGTATTCTTTGTCCCCATTTTCTGTTGCCATTTACCTCACTTCAACGGGGTGGTTCTTGACATGAAATTGTTTGCAACTTCTTCAATTAGAACATCACTTACAATTTATCGAAAATGCTAGTACATGTGTGTTAGCTTTATATTGACCACTTAGTTATTTTCAGTTGTATGGCCTCTTTTTGCGTTTCAAACGAATACGCAGTCGGTCATTTCTTATTTAAAACTCTTTTAAAACAGGTCAGCTATGGTTTTACCTATTGTTCACTCCAGACTTTCAGGCCGGGTATCTTTTATTACCGATTTAGAAAAAAAGCTGTTTGGCTTTCTATGAAAGTATCTGTAAAGTGTGTGTTTTATATATATGCTGTATCTCTAACTTACGTGTGTGTCAGTTTCCGCATATGAGAGACTTGCGCTTCTTTTAATTATTTTTTTCCCTTTTCATGCTACCAAAAGAAGAAAATCACATTCCGAAAACTGTACTTAAGGAAATTCAAAAAGAGAGAGTTCAAAACGCAATGAAGAACGATGGACAAAGAGTGGCCATTGATTTTACTGTATCGGACGACATGCGCAACAAGGTTAGTACATCTGTCAGCCGTCAATCCCGTTGACTGAATGATTGACTGACTGACTGACTGACTGACTGACTGACTGACTGGCTGGCTGACTGACTGACTGATTGACTGACTGACTGACTGACTGACGGACTGACTGACTGACTGATGGACATATGAATGGACGGACGGACGGACAGACGGAAGGACTGACTAACTAACTGATGGACTGAAAGACGGACGGATGCGGGACTGACAGACGCAGGATAGACAGACAGACAGACGGAAAGGAAGGACTGACTGATTAACGGACGGAAAGACGGATTGACAGAAGGAAGGATGGACTGGTTAATTGAATGAATGATTAGAGCGACTTTCAATTGAGTGTCGATAGTAATCAGGCAATAACTTTGGTTTACGTTTTACTACGGTTTGAGATTGCCTGAGTAATCTAATTGAGAAGTAAGTGTTTTGGTTTTGCGACACGAGATCGAAAACCGCTCTTACTGATTGATTGACTTTTTACCACAATGAGTGATATACTTTTAAATTTCACACTACATCAATTCCAGGAAGTAACCAAACTTGCTGCTCAGGTGCGACAGCTGTATGGTTCTAACATGAAGTCAGTTTCGCCTGTTCATTTACACCTGACAGGACTAGTGACGGGGAGTAGAGTGTACCTTGAGTGCATCAGACAATCTCTGGACTTCAGTAAACTGATGGTGAGTGAACCCGGGCCACACACAGCTCGCGTTTTGCTAACAACTACCTGTTGTGAACCTAATCAACCAAAAAACCTCTGCTAGGATATAAAATTGACCCAATATACATCGAGCCGTCGAACCGTGTGCAACCACGTGGCTTGTAATGAGAGGTTAAAGGCATTATAGCAGTGTCAGTGAGTGATAACCCCGTTGCTCCGATCTACATCCACACTAAATTAAGTCGGTAAAATCGCAAGATATCACACCAGCTTTTCTCTTTTGTAACCCTCCCAAGGGTAATCAAACAATTAAATTCCTTAAAACCAAACAAAGCAAGTGGCCCAGACGACCCACCCCCCCTTGCGTCAAGTATTGTGCCGTCACGATGAAAAGATGCAAATGCACGTGGTGTATTTAAGAACGGAACCATATCATTGACTTAAATCGCTTCCAAGTTTCTTGAACATATTGTTCACAGCCGCGTGATAAAGCACCTTGAGCTACACTATATCCTTACAGGCATGCAGCGTGGCTACCGTTCAGAGCCGAGCGATGTACAGTTACCCAGCTGATAATAAACAATAATTGGATGAGGTTTTTGTGATATCCAGAATAATTAAGGTCGAGGTAGGGGTCATCGGCCAAAGCCGAAGGCTGAGGCTGATAATCCTTACCGAGACCTTGATTATTCTGGATATCATAAAAAGCGAATTTTTTTAAATTATACATTGAACGCAAAAACTTGGAGGTCATGTTTCTGCTTCTTCACTGACGCCAAGCAGATCGAATCGCGCGAAGTTGACATGATTACCCTTGAAAACCATGCTTTGCGGTCATACATGACATGATAACCCGTGACCTTGAGTGTCCTTGACATGATAATTGTATAATCTGCAGTTATGACGTCACAGGCGCTGATTTCGAAACACTGTAGGCTTTCGGCCAATCAGAAAAGAGTTAGAGTGTCGAAGTATAATGATAACTATTCACGACTGGTGATGGCGATGTGTGTGAATCAAGGTCTAAAGAATTTTGTTGGTTTTTTTAGGTTCACTTTTCAGAGGAGAGTTATTTGACTTTGTTTGACCCTGATAATGTTGTATATCTCACACCTGACTCTCCTAATGGTAAGGAAAAAGACAAAATAATCATTTCGGTTATTCCTCAATGTTCAAAGCCAGTTAAGCTAATTTTCGGTGTGGTTTTCGGTTTGTATTGTTTGTCCTTGAGTTTGGGTTTGAAATTCTCAAAGTACATAAGCAGTAAAACATTTTTATGCAAGAAAAATTAATATTACGCACAACTTTTTTAACCTGAGTTAGCGTTGTAGCCGGCTTTCGACCAACCCTTCCTAATAAAGTGCACTGGTTAGCTGTAGGGGTCCTGAGTAGAGCGCAGACTTAAACAAAGTTATGAACAATTCAGGAAAAACGCCTTTAACAAGTTAGTTATAAAGACTAACAAACAAAAGACAGTGAGGAACGATTTAAAACTTTTTAGAAAATTTACCAGGTTAGTTCTTGCATTGAAACGCCTCAGTTATGTTTTTGTGCTATTATGTTGTGTCTTATTCTAATTATTATTGCGTTTTTATGCCTGTGTACGTAAATATTTATGAGGTATTGCGGGTATAAAGCCGCGGGGTACAATGGCCAATTGGCTATTTCCGAGTTCTCTTGTAACTCTGTTTCAAAACGAGTCTAAATGCGAAACCTTTCATCTGAAAATGAGCTGTGCATGCTGTTTCATTTTAATGTAAATCAAAGTCGTTTTTATTTGAATGGTTTCGCACTTGGACTCGCTTTGAAACAGAGGCACAAAGGAACTTGGAGATGGCCTATCTTTTGGATGCTCCGCCACGCGGCACTGCTATCAGAAGCTCCAGTTGGTATGTATCTGGCTCCTAAGCGTCCCATAATAGTTATTTGAAACATTAGAGTTCATAAACCGCAGTATCGCCGAAAAGGTCCGACTCGGCATCGCAGCTTGTGTTGCAGCATAGTTGGTAAGTTATTTTATGGTTGTTGTTTCAGAGCTTGATCAGCTGAACAAAGATAAAGTTTACATTATTGGTGGACTTGTAGATCATCAATTACGCAAGGCAAGGAGCTCGGTGTTCATGCAACTGTAGTATACTGTTCTTATTAACTAGGCTGTGTTTAATTTCATCAGTTTAGAAGATTTCAGACCATCTCAGATCTTCATAAAATCACTGTAAAATGTTATGTGCGATGTTCAAACTTGCATAAGGCACTAGATAAGGAGTCTTTGATCGTGAGGTTGAGCCTTAAAAACGTTTTCATAGTGAATTAGTTTTTCAATTAGAGGAAAACCATTGGTTCATATAATGTAAAAGATACCACATGTCTAAGCTGATTCACATTATTGTTATAGAATGCCCTTATTTTTCGTTGATACCTTTTTTGGAGTTTCAGCCCATACGTCAAAAGTTACGTGCAATTTTAACATCAGAAATGACTCGTGATAATAAAGAATACATAAAACCGTTTGTCTAGCATTGTAGTCATTTGAGATGTAAATCCCGATGTTTCGATAGCTTACTTTTAGTCCTTAGCACGTGAAAAGGTCGACTGACTTCCTGTCATCGCGTGTAACACGATTGTCAGCTGTCTCCCCAGGTGTCCGTTTTCTCGAGTTCTTCATCACCTGATGAAGACCTGCAATCAACAGCCGCTCGTCACTTTGATCTCAACCGACTAAATCTCGAGACTAAATGATATTCCTTTAATTACTATCCTTGTTCAACAACACGACTCTTTACTCTGCTTTTTAATTATCTGTTTGTACATGTACTTTCCAGTTGTCACTGGAGAATTACCGCAGTAACTGACAGGCGTTTGTTGCTTGTTGTCAGGGTAAGACAAGATCTCGAGCGGAAGCTAAACAAGTGACCACTGCCCGACTTCCCATCGACAAGTACATGGAAAGAAAGAGAGGACTAGGAAATCACTCCTTTTCAAACGTACTCTCAGTAAACCAAGGTATTGCACAGAATTCTCTAAATCGTTGGTTCTTAATGTTTTATGATTCAGTTTTTTTTATTCTCTCGCTGAGTATGTAACTGTGGTTTACGCGAGGCCAGTATCTCATAAGCTGCAGGAAATGTGAATTTCGACTTAATGTAAGCATATTACTAACTACTTACTACTTACTTGCCGAGAGTCAGGTGTTAACGGAAAAATTTCAAACCGAGACCTTCACATATCAATACGGCAAGGCTGGGACGCAAGTTGCATAGTCACGGGGACATCCAAAACAACGGCGGGTCAAGGTGAACTGGTGCCAGTTGCTTTGTTTCGGAAATCCCACTGTGCACCGTGCGTCCCAGCAGGTGTGATTTTGTACCATGTGACCGGATCGTACAAAGGGCCTAGTACTTTGGTTTTGATTTTGGTTTTGGTTTCACTTCGGTTTTGGATTGGCGAAATAGTCTAAATGGTAAGTAAAATCATCCAATAGAAAAGGCAAAGAGCTTGTGATGTCATAGAAGATAACTAAATAAGACACTTCTCCAAGTTCTAGGCCTGTGCGTTTCCCCGAACTCCAGATATTGCTGGTTTTCAGTGTCACGCCATTCAAAATGCATCAAAGTAAAAATCAAAACTTTCAGTTGAGAACCTGGGAAAAGAAAGAAGTTAAATATGCAAAGACTCTCGCCAAGATTAAGTCACGGCAATTTTTCTTTAAGCAATATATGCGGTGATATTTTTCACCCAAATTTATAGAGATCTGTATGGAGACGCTATGCTGGTGCCCATCCGGATGGGCACCAACATGGCGGTCGGAAACCAACAGAAACATCTGTCACTGAGTTTTGCTACAAAAACGTGAATTTATCTCTCAGGGAACTCAAAAACATTAAAATAATACTTTTTCTAATAATTGAACTGTTTGGAGAGCCAAATTCCCCGAAGTAAGTCACTTTTTTAACAACATGGCAGCTCTCTCGGCTGACATGTAAATGCGACGTCACGCAAAAGCTTTGAAATTCAAGCGTAGTCTATCACAAAACCAAGAACCCATTTGGAGCGAAATTTTGTTTGAATATTAGTTTTCAACTGCTCTCGTACATCATGAAGGTAAAATCTCAAGAGGATCAATAGTTTTGTAGTTTGAATTTTAGTGACGTCATGTGAAAATCCCCAATTCGTCGAAGTATTTTGCAGAAATTTACAGAGACCAGAATGAAAACGCCATGTTGGTGTACATCCGTGGTACACCAGTATGGCGGCCGAAAAATAGTGTAAACATCTGGAACTTACTTTGGCTTTCTAGACGACTGATTATCAGTAATGAACAAACAAGCATTTACATAAGCGCTTTTCCTAATGCTCTGACTTCTAAAAAGGCTCAAAATCATAAGATAAGCATATATTTTTCAACAAACTCGATCGTAGCCTTGTGTCACGCACCTCCATAATCCTGAAATTCAAAATGCTCTGGTTTCCAAACGAAGCACGCTATTAAGCTGTAAAATTTTAAACAGACCAATGGCTGTGCACGTGCGTTATAAATCTTTGTATATTTCTTTGCCGTCCTCTGCAAAACAACAGCGTGAAATGACCAAATTCTACGTTGTCTGGAGAAAGTTTTCAGATTTTTCTTCAAATTTACGTCTGTGTCTTGGATTCAGTTTCGTGATAGTTTTGACATTGAGAGACAAATTAAATGACTTAAGAGTATTGCGAGATTAATAAGTAAAATATAAAGTAATTTTCTAATCGACGTTTTCCTCGGCGTTTCCGTCGTGGTTTCTCTAATAATTATTATTGGTATCAACCAACTAGTGGATTAATGGAAATCCTGCATTTTAATTGTGGTTTCGTGACTGATCGTGAAGAGACTTCTGCAAGTAAGTGAAGCCCTGGTCAAACGATCGCAACGTTTCAGCAAAATTTATCCCAACATTGTTGGCCCAGCATTTGCAAGGTCCGGCCAAACAATCGCAAAATTCAAACGCAACATATCGCTGAATCTCTTTACGGTGGCTAATTCACATTATCAACTCAGTTGATAAAACCAAATTATGTCGCAACATTGTTGGACAAAACATGTTGCGCGCGACTACAACATCGCGCGACTACAACATCACGCAACATTTGTTCATGAAAAATTTGAACATTTTTAAATCCCAACATGTTGCAGCAGGGTGGCCAAACGCAAGCAACATGTTCCTCCCAACAATGTTACGTTATGTTGCGTTTAAATGTTGCGATCGTTTGGTCATGGCTTAAAACGACTAAATGGGCATACTTCAGCATAACAAAAAATTTAAATTACAAGATCTAATATTTACGTTCTAAAAAGCTAATCAACAATATTTACAATATTACTATAAAAATACCACAGAAATGCAAAAGATATATAAGAAAACTACCTAAAAGACATTGAGAAAAACATTAAGTACTACCAGAACTATCAGTCAAAATATCCAAGAAAAGTTTGCGACAATGTCGGTGAACTTCCAATATTCCTTGGTATAAGATTTCATAACTTAGGCCCAGTATATCTGATCGTCAGATGTTTGCATTTCTTGTGGTTTCATCTCTTTTCTAGTGCTATCGAAATCTCAAAAAATCACTTTCAAGGGTGCATTCCTTTGGAGTGATCTGGATCAGGATCAGTGATCCAAGATCACTCGGATCATGGCGCATCAAAGGAACCGTGGAATCCGTGACCAGAGTGGATTCATCTGTTCCTTTGATGATCCGAGTAATCTTAGATCACTGATCCTGATTCAGATCACTTCAATGGAACAGACCCTATAAAGTAATCAAGGTTTTTCAGGCTTTCACATTTATTACGTTGTCATTAAACAATGCCTGTTTTATCAGTGAATGATTTAAACTGGACCATCAACCTAAAAGAGACTGGAAATTTCCTCTTGCTTTCCCATCCATCTCTCATTCATAACTTTTTTATTACCTCAGCCCCCCCCCCCCCCCCCCCCCCTTTTCAAACAGAAGGCTTTCGTAGAAAATACTCCATATTAAACGCACTGCTCTGATCTTAAGGACTATAGCTGTAGGCAGTGGGGGATCGTAAACGCGGGGTCTTATAACCAGGGCAACTGTTCAAAGCCTGATTGAGCTAACCCAGGTTTAGCGAGAATATTGATTTCAATTTTGTATCTTTTCGCCGAGGTTTTCTTTTCATAGTGTTTCTCCTTCACTTTTGAATTTAAATAATCTCAATCTGTACAAAACATAAGCAGCAAAAAAATTAGTACTTGGTTAACAATTTATCCTGGGTCAGCGTTAACCGGCTTTTGAACAACGCAGCCCAGAATTTTTTCGGTATAAGTACTGTTGCTGTGGTTTTTCATAAATATTCGCTTTATTTAAACGCCCAGATGAAGCAGTTTTGACAGAAGTAATAACTACGATAATTAAACTCTAGTTGCCGGTATTTCTTTCCGATGCTTTTCATCTCAGTTGGACAGAATTTCAGCGTTATTGACGGCATGAGATCGGGTGATAGGAAGACTTGCAGCAAGTGGTCCAGTGACCAATCAACTTTCGTGTATTCTAATCTTCTCGCGATTAATTAAGTTTCGCAATCACGAAATACGATGCGTTGCTAAAAAGCTGAACATCTGGCTGTTTAGTTTTTCTACCTTCCTTTATACTTTAGTAAGGGCCTGGGATTCTATCCTAGAAAAATATAAGTAATGTGGAGTTTTGTTTATGGTACTGGCGAAACACCATTCAGCGTGGTTATCTAATTTATTTTCAATTGCCACATCGAAATGACGTGCTTAAAACTGTGCCAAATTATCTTCATATTCAGTTTGTCATTAAAAATAGATGGCAAGTGCGAAATTATAAACATTTTCTCCTCCTGCATTATAGTCTTTAGACACTTTATAGTCTTTAGCTCTGTTTCCACACGGCAAAGGGAGTGAAATGCGCAAAGTTTGTGTTTGTAGAAAGAGTTTCCGGCGCAGAATGAGAGTAACTCTATTTATTCAGATAAATTCATACTAGAAACTCTTTAGAATACAATCCGTTTGCTACAAAATTAGTCTATCCACAGCTGCTTCTTCTTTTTTTAAAGAAAATTAATATGAAAAGTGTATCATAGAGCGTTTGCTAGGAGCCGCTAGGCGGCATAGAACAGAAGATCTGTAACGTGTAATTAAAATCTAGGCGTTGTTTACTTTTCATAGGTTTTAATTTTTGAATCCGAGAAAAGCCGATCATAAAATAATGGAAAATAATGTTTGCTTGTGTTCATCAGACAGCGAGCTCTTCAGGTTGAAGTTTGATTATTCTTCAAGACTGGCAATTGCATGTTGTAGGCTATTGCTAAATGCGTCAAACTCTTAGACTCTCCAACTGACTCTCTAGTCAACTAAACGATTTCGTTCCCTTCCTTTAGTTTTAGTGCTACAAAAATTATGGGAACTCGACATTCTATTTTTATGTTCTGTGTAGCCAAGTTCTTTGAGCGACCAAGTTGTATCTTCTTCTTCTCTTGCCACCCCTTTAGTCTTTCGAAATCTATAAATAGTGCTGGATTTTATCCCACGCACCAGATATTGATGAGTTCGAGTTTTATCTCAGAGCGTTGTCTAGCCCGAATTCTCTGATGAACCAGATCTTTATTTCATCGTCGGTTATTTCACGGTAACCTTTTCGCTTCTTGCAAGGCCTCGTGTTGCTGGTTACACAAGACAAAGCCTCACTGGCTGATTCACTGGAAAAGGGTCCATCCGTGACACTTGTTTGTGTGAAGAATTCGGGGAACATTGCTTGAGCTGTGTAACCTGTCTCCCTTACATAAGATTCTGCTTTGGTAAAGGAGGTCGACGAATACAAACTACTACAACTCGAGTTGGAGCTTGACGAGTAATGTTCGTAAAACACCTCGGTATGGAAGGTACTTTCCTTTCGAGTTTCACTCTGCAATTGGCGAGTCATTTTTCAGTGCCCTTCCACTTGGCTTGAAGACGCGTCACGGTTCGCTTTTATCCCTTTTAGTCAACAACTGGTTTCAAAAGAGTCTTTCGTAGCTTGTCATCCGCCTAGAATAGATCCATTAGCTCACACTGCAACTGTAGTCTACCAAAAATGTCAGCTGCTAGGAATACTTGTAGGAGATCCGCGCCTGCCACATTGCGAGAACTAAAACTTACGTAACCACTGCCAGCAAAATGTGACCGTACGCGTGAGCTTTTGGGACATCATCAAAATATCTTAAGACCGTAATCTCAATAAGTTGTGTGATATATGTTTTTAGCAGTGTTAATAAATGTTGCCAAAATTATTATTCTGGAATTTCTAAGAAAAATTGACAGACACCGACCGAACAGACCGATCCCATCGAATCGATGTTATTTTTTGGAAAATTAGGTGAAGTAACAAGCCATATTGATCTGTGGTTATAAAAGCTGTTTAACAATAGGCCTGAAAATTTCAAAGCAGATGTTAATGAAAATTTTAGTTTTGCTTGATAATAGACAGTTGCCTAGACGATATTGTATTCTTTTGATAAAGTAGAGAATTGAATTAATACCTTTTTTCACACTTAATGAATTTGGGTTTTATTGTTCGTTTTCTCAGTCTTTGCTTGTGACAGACTGCCGTTTGACTGTCTGAGTGGCTGAAAGCAATGTTTGAAGCTAAAAGAAAATAACCACACAACACTTTTACAATTTATCAACTAAGACGAAAATATGAGCTGATGACACTCGAGAGATTTTGACGACATTTGTGATAAGAATGGTTCTTTTAGTCG
This sequence comes from Catalaphyllia jardinei, assembly GCA_022496165.2. Taxonomy (NCBI): domain Eukaryota; kingdom Metazoa; phylum Cnidaria; class Anthozoa; order Scleractinia; family Caryophylliidae; genus Catalaphyllia; species Catalaphyllia jardinei. Next base: position 29,966,375 of record CM042748.1, on the reverse strand, counting down.
CCCAAGATACATATATGCGATCGTGTAATGATCTGACGAAGTGAGGGGGAGAAAAACGAGATTCAGATGTTCTACTTTTTTGACATTTTGTATAATTTCAAACTACAGAGGAAGTTGACACAAAGTAGTTGGCAGCATGTTATTTTTCGACAACTTTCAGTTGACACTTCTGCTGGACTCTGTGACGACATGCGAGTTTCCATTTTATGTCGTTTAAGTGTTTGTTTTCTCGTTTGCGTTCCCGCCCTTAGGCGTCCTGAATTTTGATTGGTTCATTGTAAAATCAATAGCGCTTTTCGCGTTGCCGTGTTTGCATAACAGTAAAGTTGAACATTCTAGCAAGGAACAATCTGTTAGACACCTTGTTTTTCTTCGTTTGCTTGAAAAAAAAGTTTTTAATACGGAGAAGAATTGCGTCTTCAGTACTTGTAGCCGGGTTTGTTCACTCTCTGGCTGATGCGAATCTAATGTTATAAGTCTTGAATTTTACATTAATATCTTGCGCGGATACGTCTTGTCGCATTCTTTTCCTTATTTATGAGGAAGGAAAAAGGAAGCAGCTGCATGTTTACAAGATTTTATACAAGAAATGGAAACGAAACATTTTTCATCTTTTCAGCGCCGATGATAAACAACGCGAAAATTCCGCGAAAACGCTAAGTTGATAAATACTAAATATGGTTTTGTTGCTGTAAGGGCAGTAACTAAGAAAGTGATGTGGTTTTTGTCGAGAATTCCTTGAACCAATCATACTAGCAGACTCAGAGGCAGTGAGCTGGGAGCAATAGGAAAAAAACCGGCAAAAATTGAAGCGTCGTAAACTTTCCACAGCCCAAAAGTTGCATCTTGAGTTAGTTGCATCAAAATTAGTTGCATCAAAATTAAGTTGCATCTTGAGACAAGGCGATGCCAGCACCTTTCCCGTCCCTACAAAAATCCTACGAAGAAAAGCGCTGAACGATGATGAGTCAAAGACTACTGCAAGGCTGACACAACATGGTATGTTTAAACCAATCTTTCGGTTGGGGGAGCTTTAAAACTCACGACGGCAACGGCAACGAGAAAGTCACCCAACAAAACGTTTAATTAGCACAACAATGGCTCTGCACGTGTGTTATAATTCTTTGTACATTTCTTTGCCGTTCTCTGCAAAACGACGTGAAATGACCAATTCTGCGTTGGCTGGAGAACGTGAACTACGCTGGCTAATTTTTTTAAAATTCTATTTCAAATTTATTGCGGTGTCCCAGATCCAGTTTCGTTATTGCTTTGACAGTGATAAACAAAGTATATGGCTTAAGAGTATCCCGAGATCCGTGTAGGGTAAAATGTAAATTCATTTTTTAACCGACGTTGTCTTCGGTGTCGCCGTAGTAACTTCTTAAACTTCCAGTGTAAAATATGAACGCTTTGATAGGCGTTGTATTTGACGTCGCTGTCGTGTACCCGTAAGCGTCAAAGTCTGCACACGAGCCAACTGTGGCCCATCAGGCCGGAGCTTATCCCGATTTCCGTAGTATGAAGCGACTAGGAGTATTTCTACTCCCCCCTGGATGGGATGCTAGTCCATCGTAGGGTTACCCATTCGCCGGTACCCATTTATACACCTGGGTGGAGAGAGGCACCGTTAGAGTAAAATGTGTTCTTGCCCAAGAACACAACACAATGTCCCCGGCCAGGGCTTGAACCCAGACCGCTCGCTCCGGAGTCGAGGGCACTAACCATGAGGCCATCACGCCTCCCACATACCCGTAAGCGTGAAATGACCAAATTCTGCGTTTTCTGGAGAACGTGGACCACAACGGTTGATTTTTTTTACATTTATATTTCGAATTTATCGATGTGTCCTAGATTCAGTTTCGTGGCAGCTTTGACAATGATAAACAAAGTAAAAGGCGTTAGGGTACCGCGAGATTTCGTAGGTAAAAAATAAAATCCTCGCCGTCGTGGCTAGCCATCTTTAACTACAAAACTATTCATACTATCATAATAGGCGATTTCCCTTTGACCAAATTCTCCGGTTTAAATTTTCCAAAATTTTAATGACGTCTCATAACGTGAAAATTATTGTCGTTTCCAAAAATACACCATTTTGAACTCCAGGAAGTCAAAATTCCCAGTTATAGGAGATTCGTTTCGGTTTTGTTCCCATTGCGATTTCTAAATATAAATAAATAAAAGCCACTTGACTTCTGCTCCTCGCGACGTCATCATCAACAACATTTTGCCTGCATGCAGCAAGCGAAGGCATCATGCGTTTAGCTATTTCAACGTAACGGATATTGACTTTCAAATGCTGTCAAATTTCTGGGTGACCTAGACCTTTTTCATAATGTGTTTAGATAGCCGGCAGCCGCGAAGTGTTTTAAAAATACTGCGTACCCTTACAGTCTGAAATTATTCTAGAATTTTCACAGATCTTTGTTTAGAAATGTCAAGCAATTTCAATTCTAATTTTGGCTTTGTGGTTGAGGAAATTTTCGAGCCTGGGCATATTAGAAAATCTCGATGTTTCGACGCTTGGAAAAAAATCGTACTTTGACTCTGTTGTCAACTCTCATAGAATAATTTCTACAAAAATTGACGTTGGAACCCTGAGAGAGTATTCTATATTTGCTCAGAAATGCGAAGCGATTCTAAACAAAGTTTTACTTTTGTTGTGGACGAATTCTCTTTTAGCCTCGGTTCAAGGGCTACAAACACTGATGTCGTCACCAATTGGTGGTTGTTTTGTAGGCTGGAATTTCACAGCGGTCAAATACGAAGTTTGTAAGAGTTTGAAGCGAAAATGAAAACAGTTTTGTTTAACAAGAAACGTAAAAAGAGCAAATAAATCGATAAACTAGCTGCCTGGTAAATACTGTATTCCCTTTGCACGCGAAGTAGCCTCCGAGCAGGCTTACATTTAGGAGCACACGCACGAGCGGCAAAGAGCGAATTCAAAAGCAAAGCGATCCTTCAGGGAGTGCAAGAAAGTCACTTTCTTCACGCCTCGTCACCAGACTCCTCCCTGACATATGGTTTCGCTTTTGCATAGCGAAGCGCACAGATGACGTCACGAAAATTTACTCCCCGTCGTGACTCAGACACAACCTCGCTCCCAGAGTCCTCTCTCTACTTCGAAAAACTACCCTGGTTACGGCTGGTCACGTGTCTGCTAGATTTTAGCAGATTCCAGAGATGTGATTGAAGGGAGGGGCTGGAAAGTTATAGTTTGTCTCCACTGAGCTCACCTACTGAGCCTAGTAGGGAGTGGAATTGAAACTCCCGTTGTGGATCGACGAAACTCACAACGAACGCATTATCACATTCGATATTAAAGTTCTGTGCGTTTAATGCTCGGCTTAAAGGTTAGCTCCACATTTGGCTGAATTTTTCCCGTCGACAGTTGAACGATCTTTGGAATTTGTGGCAGTGACAAATTTGGCAAAGAACTTGGAACTGAAGACCAAAACAACAAATGGACCGCACGGTGAACTTAGTTATATTTTTCATTCGGCGAAATCACAACGTAGGTATTTACTCATTCGTTTGGAGTCAAATACGTCGTATGTTCGCCTTCAAAAGTAGCTTTGGATTTGATTTAGTTATTTCCATCGACAGTTTGACGGTCACTCCCTTCTCTTACAGCGAAAAGAATCTACGAAGAAATTGACAACAAGGTCTGCACCTGTACGTGCGCTAAATATAAATATGCTTGATTAAGCAGCTTATATTTTTCGATCGGCAAAATCATAATGGAGGCATTGATACATTCGTTTAGAGTTTGATACGTCTAGTGTTTGGCACAGACAAGCTTTGAATTTCATTAATTCATCCAATCGAAAGTTTGGCGGTCATTCGATTCTCTCGCAGTGTAAAATTTTATAAACAACTTCACAACAACGACATCGGTCGCGCGTTTGCAAAATGAAGCGGCTTTTGTTTTAAAAAAGTTTAGCGGTGAATCCCAGCCATTTTCGGTCAAGAAAGTAGCTCCAAGTTGAATGTATCCCATCGATGATTTCATGGTTATTTAATTCTTTTGGTGTGAAAAACTGATTAAATTAATCCGAAGCAGGTTGTTGACGGTTATTTAAAAAAAACAGTGAAATATAAGCAAAGTTCTCTCTCAATCAACATGTCATCCTCATAGAAGTTCAGGTAGAGCCGAAGCACTGGCCAGGCAGGATCTCTGAAAAATAACTTGCTTCCAAAATAACGTCTGTTTAGCAGCGCAACATTCACCTCCCTAGAGAATGTTGACAAAATTAAGTTAAGGACCCACCCTCGGTGCGGCTTCGGTTCGCATGCATGGACACGTGACCAGCCGTAACCAGGGTACTTTCTCGAAGTAGAGAGAGGACCCTGGGAACGAGGTTGACTCAGACAAACAAACCATTTCATGGGCTACTTCTTTGAGAGCGACGTATGGAACAACGGCGCTCGAAAACTCTTTCAAGCGATACTCAGCGACTAATTTCGCAATTTGATGGCCTCTCTAGTGTAAAATGTTGGAGAAAACCCACAACGTGTAATAAAATTACGGAGTTTGAAGGAACGCGGCAAAATATGATGGGCTACTCATGTATTACATGAGGACTGTTTACGAACACACTCCTTACCTCCATGACAGAGAAAAATATTATTATTGTACCCGGCATTCAGGTGCATCGCCCACAAGAAAGTCGGCAAGCCAGGTAAAAAAGTAACTCATAAACAAACAACCGTAGATCCGATGCGCTGCCGTGATGAAACTGGCCCGCTCCGTCTTCGCACATAAACACAGTTTACTCACTGCGCTATTTTAGTACACGTATCGCGCCAAGCATATAGCTATGAAATATATGCAGTTGAGATCTGCTTACGGTCACAGCTTTGTTTATGCGGTCGAATAAATGGCTCTATTAATAGCATGGTCCTCCAACTTGCACAGTACACAAAATTCTGCTCTGTAGAGCGGGCTGCTCGGCTGGTCGAGTTCGGGAATTTCTAGCATAAGATCAGTCTTCTCTTGAAGAACAGGATAAACAACAGATAGGTTTCTTCGTGACACGTTTCACTGAGAAGTATTCTGATCGGTTAGTCGCAACCGCCTAGCTAAAAGTTCTCGACTGCCGGACTGGGATCTGTCCGCATGTCACTGCGGCTTTGTACTTACGCTCTTTCCTGGACACCTCGGAGTCTGTTTTACACTACCCACGGCAGCAGTGTTTGCTTTATGACATTATTTTCGCTAACCAAAATCTTAGACCACCAATCTTTCCTTTTTTGCCGGATTTTCTGGTCTAGAAGACAACGCGCTCATACAAAACCTTCTACAGAACTGCAATTCTTCTCTGAGTCATGTGGGTGTTCTCTGGAGATGTAATCTATTTTTAGAAACTGTGCGCTTCGCTATTCGCTGTTGGCCGCTTGCGTGTGTGCTCCCAAATGTGAGCCTGCGAGCAGGCTTCACGACGAGTACAAATCTCTACTTTTCAGTGACTCTAACTTCTTGGTGGAAGCACTCATGTAATGGTCCGGATGGTTATACTCAAATTTAAACTCAAATTTAAACCCGCCATAGATTTCCGATGAAACTTGGTATGGTGTCATTACAGTACGAGATATTAAAAACGTAATAAAAAGAGGGGGTCACCGTGCTTGTTTTCATGCCACGATGCTGACAAATATGGTTATTTAGGTGACGTTTGGTTATCTTAGTGAGCAACAAATAAGCTCGATTATTTTTCAATGCGGCCTGTTATATAACACACAGTTTATTGTTTATTCATCTACGCCCCAGAAAAAATGGCTTCAAATACCCTGCATTATTAATTGATGATTTTATCCTTTAAAGGAAACATAATTTGGACTTGCTCTGTTGGGGCCGTTACGTCTCTATCTGTAGCATTTATTCCATTTGCCAAAAAAGTTACCATAGATTTCTGCCGAAGTTTTTCTCAGTTATTGCGGATATTGTTCTCATTGAATTTACAAAATAAAAAGTGGGGGTCACCGTCCTCGTTTAAGAGAAAAAGAGCTTTTATCTCGCTATCGAGCTTAGTTTGAGGGAAATCTCTTATGTTTTGTACGCGCGCGCGCCGATGACGCAAAAATCGTGCGCAGTAGGAATGCGCAATGCGAAACTCGGGAATCACCTTAAATCTTTTTGCTCGAGAATGAAGGATTTCAGAACACTGACAGCTAACACTGACACCTTTATAGACCATTTGGGTTTGTTTAACCGCTGTGAATACTGGAATGTGTGTCCCATGCAAGGATGGTGATTAATGGCCCAGTAGTTTGGGGATTCACTCATGATTAGCCTCTTCCAGGCGTTCAGTTAGTTGGGGCGCGGTGAGAGGAAGCGAAAGAACGCCCTCTCGCCGTTCTTTTTTTTTATTTTTTCGCGCGGTTTTCCGCGCTGCACCGCAACTGAAAGCCTGGAAGAGGCTAACTCATGATTTCTTGTGGTTCGATTGTATTAATTCTCGTGTTTCTCGTTGTTGCTTTCAGTTTTCGACATTTTGTTGAAATTCCACGAAACTCAAGACTGGCGATGTACCTTGGAGACTTGTATCCCTCCTCGCAAAGGATTAGTGATAAAGCGGTCGTAACTCTGGTCAGTGGCTTCAAAGACAGCGTTGTGGTGAGCGGCACAACGTTAAGAACTCATTGGAGACACGTGACCTGTGAGAACAAATTACAACACGTTGTGCAGTGTCAGCGGTTTTCCAATGAGAGGATAGCTGGACTCGATAGTGCATCCTCAATCGCCAGTCGTACCGAGAAACATCAGGGACGAAAATATGCCGCGAGAAAATCCCAGGATTTGAGAACTCTGATATTCCAACACAAACATTTGACGAAGGAATGTTTCACAGCAATTTCCTGTGCAAATCTTGTATCTGACCATTTTGTTTTCCCATTTCAGACCACGTGATATTCTCTAGAGAATTGTTTTCTTTTATCGACCTAAAAATTACTCATTCACATACACGTAACTATTCAAAAACATGAAAGGAAGAATTCTCAAGAGTGCCAACACATGGTCTGAAATGAGGAAGCAAACCACCCAAGCAAACAAGATCTATTCCAATGAAAGTTGGACCGTTCTCATTTACAGTATTGACAATTCACAACGATCACGAGCTTAAGGACGTTCGCGCGGAAATTTTCCAGTCGATTGAACTTTTCAAAATTTTTACTGCTCGCAGATAATGAGTTACTTGTGCCAGAAATGGAAAAAAATCGTTTCAGAGATAAATCGTGTGGTAAACTATACTGATTTCGAAAAATTGTCCCATATAATTTAGCACGGTCTACAGGGGTTTATAGTTAAAAATATCGAAGGTGAGTCAACGGAGGCAAACGATCTTAGTCATATTTTGTAGAAGTGGGTCTGTTGCATAAATAATTTCAGATGTTACTAACGTTTTCACAAAATTTAACCCTTTAAGAGGCATTTGAAACCGCCGCACAGATACACGAAGAGCTAATAAGAACGGAATTTGATGGTGCATTTTGCCAAAAATTCAAACTTCTAGTCGATAGATTTTCTTCATTTTTTCCCTAAACGTAGAAAATCAGTAGAGAAAATGATCCATCGAAAGAAAAATAGGGGTCACCGAACGTCCAACATCGTTAAATCCAGGCAAAGCTCTATCAATGGCCATCTGCCCTATCATTTGTTTATTTTATGACTTAGCGCGCGCTCATGCATGACGTGGCTTGTTGATTTGCGTGCGCAGTAAGGATGCGCAGAAACAATTGGCGCGAACGTCCTTAAATACAGCGGAATAGAAAGGAAATTGAAAAAGCTAACTCGCGTAAATCTTGCCATGTGTCAATTTATTTACAACGATGTATTTTATTTTACAGAAAAGGTTTTTTCCCACATAATTCCTCTGAGCTCTGACAGGTTGCACGAGTAATGACATAATGAATGCCCCACTTTGGTCAGAATAGAGAGATGTCAAGGCAGACAATGCCAACGAGATTTTTAACGTCTTTTTAGGCCTTCAAGGAGAAACTATAAGGACGTTAACTGTCAAATATCAGTAGTAAAGTACTGTATTAGAAGTATATGGAGTTGGCATTGTTGAACATGCTACTTTAGGACTGGGGAGGGGTGGGTACGTAACGGTTTGAAGCGAAGTGTTCCTTGAGATATTCGCCTCCTTTTTCGTCGTACTCCTCCCTGGTGACACTAACTGCCTGCAGACTGTTCAATGACCTCGCCCACTTACGGGCTCCGTTCCACGCATCAAGTACAGGGTTCACTGTGGAGAAAACATCAGCCGCAATCAAAATGTCACACGCACAAATCAGCGCCAGTGACGTCATCTACCTGCATATTATACAATAATTATGTCATGGACACTCAAGGTTACGGATAATCATGTCAAGTTCGCGCGCTTTGTGTTGCTTGGCGTGAGCAAAGAAGCAAACGCATGAAAACATTTTTTTTTTCGTTCAATGTATAGTAAAACAATTATTGGATAAGGTTTCTGTGGTATCCATAATGATCAAGGTCGAAGCAGGGGTTATCAGCCGAAGTCGACGGCTGAGGATGATAACGGCTACCAAGATTACCCTTGGGAATAATGCACCGTGGCCATACAGGACATATTGCCCGTGACCTCCAGTGTCCTTGACATGATTATTGTATAATCTACAGCTAAACGACGTTGCCGGCGCTGATTTCGAAAATTAACTGTACGCTTTCGGCCAATCAGAAAAGAGACTTTCAAAACACTTTACAAAAGAAACACATTGTTTTGTAGAAATCGTATTTTTCCTTTAAGTTTGGCGGACAATTTCAGTTTCACGTTCACGCTGTGCGCGATAGCTTTTATTTTAAATGCGCTCGCCTCCGGATCGAGCAGTCTGGGTTCGAGCCCTGGCCAGGGACATCATGTCGTGGACTAAATCCCATTCAGGGGAGAGTAGAAGTACTCCTGGTCACTTCAGAAACCGGGATAAGCTCCGGCTTGATGAGCCACTTAGCTCGTTTGCTGACTAAATCTTACCTTCACGAAAGCAAACTGAAAAACGATAGTAACTGTTAACTTTTGCCAGCTCGTTTACCGAGAGAGCATCATGGGGAAGAATCACTGATTCATCAACAGAAGTCAGTTACGAAGAGCCGTTAAAATAAATGCTTTACCCAGTGGGGAAATGTTGGTCTCGTTCTTTCTTTGCAGATCTATAAATGCCGCTCGGTCCATATCTTTGCAAAACATAATGGAACGCGACGATCACACCACCAAACCTCTTCGGAAATACCTTAGCCTGCGAACGCAGACGTAATTCCGCCTGTCACTTGGGAAGAAAATTTCCAGTGTGATCAAGTCTTGGCGGTCAGTGTTGTCTAGTTCCTAGTTTTCACTCACCTGATTGATTTTAAATACTCGGCTAAGAAAAAAACGCGCGATAATCTTGGCTTACCTGCATTGAAAACTTTAAATGTTGACTGGAATGGTCGGATAGCGAGGAGCTCCCTCTCCAAGCGCGTTTGAAAGTTTGGAAACTTTGTATTTCCTCCAGTCACAAACACTTTCTGAAAGAATGAAAATGAGATAAACTCTTGTGTAAATCACTCTTGGGTTAGACTGTCAGCAGTCTCTCCTCAAAAATTCGTGGGAAAGAACGCAAAACAAGTAAGCGTGTGGGCGTGACTGTGAGCGTGATGTGCGAGCGCGAGCGGCGATGCCGCGAGCCGCTAGTAGCGCGGGCGTCGATAGGGGTGAAGTGTTTTACAATATTCTCAAACTCATTAATAATTCATCTAGTTAAAACAGAAAATCATAAGCGCGAAGGCATAGATTTTGACGATTTTACTTCTACTTTTATTCCTTAGTTTTTGTTTAGATTGAGAAAATATATCAAACACTCGAGACAGTGTTTCTTCGGCTATCCAAACACCTCGAATTTCGTCAAAAATACTCCACTGCGCGTCGTATTTTCAACTCTATTCTCAGTGTTTGGATATCCCGATGAAACACTGTTTCTCGTGTTTGATATATTACATCAAATGTACGTGTTCGTTTTTGTTCGTCGACATCGGAGAGAGTGTCATAGACGAAACTGAATGACACGTTGATAGAACCCTGCAATTTGTCTTAGAGATAGTTGCTTAAGTGCATGGAAGCTATAAAAATTAAGAGTGTTGCAATGAGTCAAACATGCACAAGATCTTGTGATGATAACTTGAAAAGGTCGGGCGGAAATGTCAAAATCCTCTGATGTCGTGGTTTGGCGCAAAAAGCGCAATTCACTCTCCCGTCAACATTTCACTTAACATCATCATCTTGGTATCCTGCTGTCACCAAAAACGCAGCAAAAAAGGGCCACGATAGTGCTTGAATATAACTAGCGGCCATGACACTAATATGGTACCTGTACTAGAGCTGTTTGTAGATCTGCGGAGTAGTGGTTGAGTATGAAATCTATCGTCTCTGCAATTCCAGCTTGTTCAATGCCCAGCATGGATGGTTGCTGTACTATCTCGGGTACTCTGAAAACACGGACATTGTTTCAAAGGGCAAAACGCGAAATCCAGCAATAACGAGAAGAGAGTTCTAGAGAGGCATTTTTTACTGAATTAAAACTAAATTGAACGACCGTCCAAGCACACAATGAGTTGTGAATACAAGCAACCAAGGTAAACGTCGCCGAAGGGGAGGAGGGTTGGAAAAGCTCTTTGCCGACGGTGCCAGCAAACCTTTCCGAAAAGAAGGAATAAAACTGAATAGAATAATGAGAGCCCCTAACGACTAAAAACGGTGTAAATGGCCAGAAAAGGGTGGCGAAAATGTATATCAATAGCTTGACATTGTAGCAGTGAAGCTAGGGACCACATTTGGCCAATCACAACAGTCGCAAAATAACTTATAAAGCCTGGTTCACCCTTGTGCGATAAGCATAACAAAAGCGGCATAAGCATAAGCATAAGCACAAGAAAAAAGGAACATGAACGCAACTCGAACGTACAGGTAACTGGTGAAGACTCAAGAGCACGGGATCTTGCGCGGGCATCTGCTTAAGGCTACCGCACACTAGCCGATTTTTTGTCGGCCGACAAAAAATCTTCACTTGTCGGCTAGTGTGCGGTGAATTCAGACAAGTCTGCGACAAAATCAGGTTAGATACGACAAAAAATCGGCTAGTGTGCGGCAAGCTGATGTCCCGACAAATTTTAACCCCATTTGACCCCGACAAAAAATCTGCAGTGCTGCGAGAAAAAATCGACTAGTGTGCGGTGGCCTTTAGATCTTGCCTTTGACTGATTGAAACAAAAGGGTTTTGTTTTTCGTCGCTAGATTACAACGCTGGCAAATTAGAACCAGTGAGAGAGCTCACAACAAGAAGTCAAGTCAAACACGAACTTGCGACAGCGATTCGAAATGTTGGTTTACCCGACACAAAACGTCTGCGCTACGCTCAGGGGAGGACTCCCAGATAAAAATCCTTGCGCGGCGTCTCGCTTTGGAGTATAAATCAGGGATTCTGTTGTTCATGACGAAACGCAAGTTGATTCTAAGCAGTCAAAGTATCTTTTAGGGAGCACCAGAAGTAAAAGAACAAATAAGAATAAAAACCAATCTTATTTCCTTGTTTATGCTCGATTTGTCGAAAAAAAGCTTGAGCCACGCACAGATTGGTCTCCTTTAGCGATTTAATTCAAATGTTCCGAGGAGCATCCACGACGTTTTCCTATGGGAGTCCCCGGGGAGGGGGGGAGGGGGGCTAGACATGACTGTCTGTTACCTTATCCTTTCCACTCCAAGATGTAGTTGATAATACTCTGCCCAGTCAACAGCGGCTTCCGGTTTACCTCCAAAACGTCTTCAAAGCAATATGAAAAGTAACGGTTGGTACATGAAAAGTGAATATTAAATAATAAAACGAAAGAAAGGCTTTACTTTCACGTAAAATTTAACTACCAGACTTTTATTTGTGCAATGACAAAATAAAGTGACTGTATGTCAGGTTTTCTGAACTTGTTGCTTCACCTTAATCCGGCAAATGGGCATTAATAAATAAAGTTTCCGTTCACTGCTGTTTTCCCGGTGGGGGTGGGGGGGGGGGTACTCCCAGAAAAATTGGGTGGAGGTGTGCGGCCCGCTTCGCAAAACCCTTACCCTATTTATGACCAAAATCTGCGATATTCCCTACCCTATGTATGACCTGCCCCTAAATCAAAACCCTGTTTCAGAGCTACGTTATAATTAGTTCCTTAGTTCCGACTAGACCGTAAACATAAATGTGAAGGGCTTTTGCTGATTTTCTTTTTGATAATGATGAAAAAGTGATTTCTTCTTAGAAACATGCACATATCAAGGCTAGAGTGCAAAAACCATACCCCATTTATGACCAAAATGGCAAAAATTGGCTAAAATCGATAACCTATTTATGACCAAAACGGCTGAAAAACCATACCCTTTGGGGCCGCACATACCTATATAGCCCATATAAGGGAGTACGCCCCACCCCCCCAACTGGGGATGACTGTCACATATGAACTCAGTTAAATGACCTTGAACTCCAGGAGTTCTCGTAGCTCAGTGGACAGAGTGCTAACCTGCGATCTGATCTGATTAACAGAGTGCCCGCCCGGTGTTCGGGAGCTCATGGGTTCGATTCCTGTCGGGGACTCAGATTTTTTTTCTTCGTCCCACGCTCGTGGCATGTAGATCACTTCACTTTTCAAAACATTTCAACTAACACGTCTCACTCCGCGGTACTCACTTTGAAAAGTCGGGATCGTGTTTCTTCAGCAAGTTTTCTAACTCGTTGAGTTCTTCCTGTTCCTTTTCGCTATCAGAGTCACCAGCATCTTTATTCTGTAGTTGGTAAAAAGAGAAGATTTGTTACAATCGTCATCGTTGTCGATGTCATTTTCGATGCTTTCGTTGAACGATCTTTGCCTGAGGGAGGGGAGAGGAAGGAGAGACGAGAGGACACAAACGAGAGGGGAGGGGAAGGGGAGAGAGTGTCCATGTGGTGGGAGCCCGTTCGTTAAGAAAGTCGGTCGGTGTAGTTTGAGTGAGTGAGTGAATACTTCGACTTTGAATATTCGAATTTTAGAGTAGCTTTATCGTAGCTAATATCTCCGAACATTTCCCACCCGACCCTCAATATAACAACAAAGGCCAGACCACAACAACGGGAACTTCAAGCCCTACTCTTTACGATGAGCGTGTGGTTTCTTTTATGTCCCCTGCTAACCATAACATCGCCGGAAGATGCAGGAGACGGGGCCTACAGTCCTTATCCGAGAAGACTTGAACGTCTAACCATTTGCAGATGTAATTACAAAGCCAGCACATTCTCCTCTACCAACTGAGCTAACAAGGCGGCGGTTGTAAACTTATGGCAATGAAATACCATGGCAATATAAGGATCAATAATTTTCAAACCGTAACTCTCATACCAACTATTCACTCACAATGGATCTATACACCATCCAATCCTCGTCGTTTTGTCCAAATGTATCTTCCTTTGGTTTCTTGTGTGTACTTCTTGTCGTACCATCGTCACGAACTAGAACACAAACCGTCAAGGATTTAGAAGAATAAAGAGCTCAGCTTTAGCCTCGAGTGTCCCCTATTAGTAGAGAGACCATCTCTCGGCTATTTTGAGAAAGATAACACACGTTTATAAAGTTACTATTCATCGACTGAGGTACATCACAACTGTAGTTTTTCAAACTCAAAGTCATCACGTATCAGGCAAATCTGGTTCCCAGAGCCTCGAGAGCGAGAGCGAGGGCTCTGGGGAGAGATTATTTGAGCGTGAAAGTGATACTCACACTCCTCCAGAAAGGACCAAATGGTTCCTAATCTAGTTGTAAATACCACAGGAAAAATACATTAAATTTCGATCTCTACCGTAAGTTGCACATTGTTCCAATTGTTCACCTGTATGCATTTAGAACACCTCTACATCATGGAAGTTTGTAATACCTGGTAACACGTTTTTATGCGTAAACATCTTAGATCAAAGCTTTCCCAGTCTCATACCAATTTAAACTGACACTTAAGCACCTTCACTGCTCGACAATACTCAAGCTTGTCGAAAAATAGCTGGAAGATTCTAAACAAGGGTAAAACGGAAAAAATACAACAGTTGACTGAGATGACACACCGTTGGGATCATACGCCAGCTGAGATAAAATCCTCATTCTCTCCAGAGACGCATGGCTTCGTCTGCTTGCTAACTCCTCCCTACGTTGAACGCGCTGTTGACGAGCGTCAAGTATCTCCTGACAAGGTAAAACGTTGATGTAAACTATGTGGAAAGAAACAGTCAGAAAAGGTTTTCAATTTTTATCACCCAAACAGAAACAAGCAGAATATAACCGTATTTGACTAGAGACGTACTTTTCTCCTTCTGTGTAAACCTGTTAACCATGTTTTAAAAGTTTCCTCTCTCTGTGCTTCCTCGTGGCTCTTGTGCTGCATTTCTTGTTCCTTTACTCTCTTCCCGCTTTTCTCATCCGCCGCAGTCGCTCCCCTGGGTATCCGTTGTCTCTTCTTGCTCTCGACCGGTGGCTCAGATACAACATCTATGATTTCGTCTTTCTCTTTAACCTGACGGCATGCGATATAGTAACGATTTCATAACATGTACCTTTAGCATTAATTGAATTTGTTTTAGCATGGCTAACAAAAAAAGTTGACAAGAATAGGCTGGGCTTTATCACCTCGGAGTCCAATTCCAAAGCTGTCTGCATTGCTACAATCTTATCCTTTTGTTTTTTGATTGAAGATGTTAGATTCTTTATTGCAGCTTGCAATGCCTGGCAAAGAAAGGAATAAGTAAATATTATTTCAATTAGTAAATCAATTTTTTAAAAACAACATGTGCTTGTAAGAATGCATATGAATACACACAGATAGACAAAACAGGCAGCCAGCCAGGTTACAGCTTTACAGGTTTACAGGTTTATTACGTTTTTGCACTATTTACAAATAATTATTTCTACATAAAAGTACATTACAAAGACGAGGCACAAGCAAACTAAATTACATAAATAGTAAAAAGCGAAATGTGCGCAGTGACTAAAGTAGCGGCTTAAGCTTTCAAGTTGGTCACTGCCACGAGTACGTACACTACAGACATTTACAGGAACAAAGTTCTAATAGTACTTAATAATACAAACAGGAACAGGCTATGGGCAGACTACATGAGACAGATGACAACTTACCTCAGGACCCTGAAACCCTGCTTCAGTTAACGCTTTCTGAAAAGAAACAAGTTTATTTTAAAACCAACATGTCACGAATGCTAGATGCCCTTCATTTCTTTCCTTGTGTCTCTCGTGACTTATCTCGAGATGCGTCACTTCCTTTATAGACACAAGTAGTCTCCTTTGGCCTAGCCGGCAAATCAATCATTTCTCTACAAATTAATTTTTCTCTACAAATTTTGGCAGCTAGATAATTGGGGAAGGCAAAATACTGGGTGAAGGGAGCTCCGCCAAATCCCCCCTATTTATTTATTCTTGCCCACTATTACACACCCAAAATGCGGGAAAGCTACTCACGTAAATAAATAATGGTCTAATCAGAATCCTTTAACTCTCTCAAAAGTATTCTCCTTTTTGGAAATGTGTATGTGATGTTATTTGTCAAATTACAGAGCATCATATGAGAGAACCACATCATTGCACTGGCAATAACAAAAGCATTATCTAGTCTGTCTGTAAACGTTTCTTTGACGCCAGTTCAATCCCACGCAGTTTTTACTCCATGTACACATGCTACAGAAAATAGATGGTCTGTGAACAAACTAAGCATTTTATTTTCATATTATATTCTCGACACTGTACCTGGAATTCCTCACTGTCTTCAAGTTCCAATTCCTGAATATTCATCAGATCCTGCAGCCTGTCTTCTTCTTCTGCAAGCTAAAATAACCAGCTACAAAACTGAATATCCTTTATCAATAACTTCCTAATGCCAACTGGCATTAGGTTGATAACAATGACAAGTCGTAGTTTTCAACAGATGCTTTAAATTAGGACATCAGAAAATTAGCCGAACCTTTTCTTCTCTTCTTCTGGCATTTATTTCCTGTAATCGCCTCCCTTGTTTCTGCCTCCTTAGCTTTTCTTTTTCTTCATTCTTTGGCCCACTGTTCTGAGGAGCCTGGACCTGAAGCAGTTCACAGAAGTAGTACTGTATGTCTTTCACATTCCTAATGTCATCTAATCTATACACTGGATTTTATCAAAGCTCACTTGTTAGATCATCACTTATGTCCAGGATTGAAC
>CM042748.1:29919384-29936832 GCA_022496165.2 Catalaphyllia jardinei | reverse complement strand
AATAATAATAATAATAATAATAATAATATTTACAAAGGATATCACCAACCTAACACCAAGTTAATCAGGGTGGTCCTCTATCTACAATCACTACAAATCACTGTGCAGAATCAAAAACTGAGGTTTAAAAATTAAAAATTACAAGGGGAAAAAGTAAAAATATCTGTTGCTCCTTCCTACAGTACCCAAGCAATGCAATAAATACAGTGTATCAGAGACTTCTACAGACTACTGTTTCAAACCAATACAGGGAAACCAACCAAAGTCTTCGTTATAAACCGTATGATAAAACGATGAGAGTATTAACAAAATTACACCAGAAACGAAGTGAAGTTTTGGACAAGAGTGGCACACCAACACATACTAAATTACATTTGTCGTGGCCACTGACTAGTATGTATTCTAATGATCTCATTACCTCTTCAATGGGAGATGAAGTGTTTATCTTCAAGGAGAAGTTTGACAGGCCAGTTGCAAGATCTTCCACTTTAGTCAAGATACTACAAATGAACAAAACCAGCAAAGTTGTCAAAGCAGAACTTAAAAGATCGCAGACTGGTAAAGATACGTGCAGCAGAACATCCATACTGGTTCTTACCAAGGAGAGTAAGTCACCAGACGATTTCCAAACCTGACAAGCCTACCAACTCTGTGCACAGACTCCTCATCTGGTCTCGTCCTCTTCATACTGTAAGTTAGTTTCCTTTGTTATGAAAACAAAAAGAAACCAGTTACTTTTCACTGCTCCTCAGTAATCTCTGGAGAATCCCATGAGGAAATGTCCAGGAGAGCAAAATGTCATTTGCACTACAAAGTGTTTTCTGTAAGGAAATTGCCGAGATCCTGAGTCTTGTTAGAAAGACAAGCATCTACATACAGAAGTTGATCATGTAAAGTGTATATGAAATAATTCATATTTGAACTGCGGTTATAGATGTAAGTGAAGTATGATCCTCGCAGTAAATTTTCCAATTTAAGCAATTGGAAAGAAGAAGCCTGAAAAAAAAAAATCAGGGCTTCAACGGGATTCGAACCCATGACCTCCGCGATACCGGTGCGATGCTCTACCAACTGAGCTATGAAGCCACACATCGGGAGCTAGGTCAATTTAATGAGTTCATATCTCCTGTAAGGAGGGAAATGATGTAAAGTGTATGTGTGGCAATGTGTGGCTTCATAGCTCAGTTGGTAGAGCATCGCACCGGTATCGCGGAGGTCATGGGTTCGAATCCCGTTGAAGCCCTGATTTTTTTCAGGCTTCTTCTTTCCAATTGCTTAAATTGGAAAATTTACTGCGAGTATCATACTTCACTTACATCTATAACCGCAGTTCAAATATGAATTATTTCATATACACTTTACATCATTTCACTCCTTACAGGAGATATGAACTCATTAAATTGACCTAGCTCCCAATGTGTGGCTTCATAGCTCAGTTGGTAGAGCATCGCACCGGTATCGTGGAGGTCATGGGTTCGAATCCCGTTGAAGCCCTGATTTTTTTTTTTCAGGCTTCTTCTTTCCAATTGCTTAAATTGGAAAATTTACTGCGAGGATCATACTTCACTTAGAAGTTGATCAATTGGAGTTGTTTTAAAACTGCCACATACCTTTGACTGACTCTGAGAGGAAGAAAGCTCTGAAGCTCCCAGTCTTCATGAAGAGGAATATCTACGAAAAATGGTCAGGCAACGAAATATCAGAACATACTACAGTAGATAAATAATCAGTGTTGAGTAAGCTCTAAGTTGATAATGGATTGCTGCATTACAAATGCCTCTTTACACTCAAGAAGAAGGAAACTGCACTAGAATCAGATCAACACAGGTCTTTTGTGCTAAGAACCAATTGTGAATAGTACCTACCCCTTCATACATATTCCAGGCTTATGAGAGTCACTGATAATTTCCTGGTGCATTGTGGGCATGAAACCCCATATGACATACTGTTGTCTGCTATAAAACAGTCAACTATTACCAGTATTGTCAGCATTTTTTCCAGCTTTTTCACTTACCAATTTTCTCAGGTAGATTAGGGTTTGCCACTTGTAAGAGATTCAATAATGCCGCAAAGTCCTCCCATATCCTAAAAGAATAAATCACATTTACTGCTCCTGAAGCCAAAACTAATGTATGGTACAATTACAGTATACTCTCACATTTCTATGTACACTTGCTTTGTTTTAGATTTGTAAGAATTTTTTAGACAGAGGGCCACAAGTTTATTAGTTACCTTAACTATTCCGTGCCACTCCCTCTAAATAAAGTGTCTATTATTATTATTATTATTATTATTATTATTATTATTAATATGTATGTTACGACCAAAGAGAAAGACACATGTAATGGAACTCTTTTTTTTATAAAGCATATTTAAATAATTCAGTATTGTATGATTATTATTGTAAATTTAAGATTCTTCTTTGAATTTCCTAATAAAGTTTTGGTGTGATTTTTTTTAACAATTATTATTATTATTATTATTATTATTATTATTACTATTATTACTATTATTATTAATTATTATTCTGTAAATTTAACTCTTTAAAATAAAAATCTAGTTTGAGTCTTCTTTGATGGATTATTAGGACGGAGGTACAACAGGAACACAATTTTCTTTATGGAGTGAACTGTGTTGCACCACATCCTAAACAATGTCTGTCATTAGGACACAACTGCCCTGTGTCTTCAAATATTAGGTAAAGGAAAGGTCTGCATGCAAGCCAAGTGGCCCATCAGGTGCCCATCATGCAGATGCTCGCCTCCTCTTTCCAAGTAGCTATAACAACAAATTGAAACAAGGCCAGGCATTAAAAGAGCTACTCACTTAGTCTTCTTCAGCATCTCTCCATTCCAAATATTGGCGGATGATCCTGCCATCCACTGACACAGTAGATTGAGAGCTGGAAGCACATCACACCCTGGCACAGAAGACTGTTCCTTTGATGGTTCATTGTCACAAGCATGCAGTACAAGAGTGTCAAACAACTCCACTGGAAAGCAAATTAAAAAAAGAATGCTCAGTCCAAATTTAAGCTGAATACATGTAATTCAGTCAACTCTCAAGACCATCATTTGGTGTCCAAAATAGAGAGATTCTGCAATAGGAGACTTCTTTGTAGTTTTGGCTGGGGATTTACACATAGCTTCTGTTCATAACAGCAGGTCTCCATAATATCAGGGTGTTCACAAGGCAAGAGTTGACTGTACATGCAATTGCAGTAAGCCTTGGAGTCATAGTCAACATAAAAAATTGCCTTAAATTAATTTAAGGTCTTTGTGCACAAGTTTTTGTACGGTAGCAGCCAAGCGAATGACTTCTGATGAACTCTAACTTTGACAAGTTCCAAAGGAAAGTCGTGTGGTAAATTCTCTTGACATAGATGATAGAGTAGGTTTGAATATTACATGTATAAATTTGAAGTTGATTACTATTGGAACTTAAAGAGTAGTCAGGAAATTTTTTCCGGTGAAAGTTTTGTAAGCAGAGCCTTTTATTTTTGCAAAGAATGCATAAAAAGTCAAATAAGTTACAGAGTGATACTTTCATTGTCTTTCTGAACATGCAAATACAGCGCGATGCTGTTAGTGAGATCATATGAGCCAGTACGTGGCTGTGTAGCCGCGCGATGCGGTTCCAGTCGATACCCACAATTCGAACCTTGCTCACCACAGAGTCTCCAGTAGCTCAGTGGTAGAGCATCCGACTAGATCACGGAGGGTCATGGGTTCAAATCCCATCTGAGACTCGGATTTTTTCCGAGTTTACATTTCTCCTAGAATTTATATTATAGCAAATACATTGTATACACAAAACTAAACATTTTTTTCTTGTACAAAGCAAAATAATGACAATGACTATGAACTGTTTCGTCTTGTAAATGACTTACTGTTAGATGTAAAAAAAATCAATTAATCAAAGGAATACCTGTAAATTCAAGGGCAAGTTGCCAACACTCCTACAACGAGAAAAGATGCCAGAAATAGTCATTGAGAACAATTTTTTTCTTTAGCCATAATAAATACATGATTCAGGGCTGTCATTAAGTTTCAAGGCACAGGTTTGTAGCCCTGTTCTCCACACCCATAGCAAAATTGTTACTTTTTGGGTGAAATCTATCAACAACAGGTAATTTCACCCATAGCATCAAGGGAAAATCAAGCATACTCAGCGGTAACAGGTGTTACGGGTTACAGCCCTTAATGACAGCTCTGATGACTGAAGATTAAGCAGATCTTTAAAGGAAAACATTAATTAAAGACATCCTTGTTAAATTGATTACATGAAGGTCATGCACAGAACATAACATGTATAGTCCAACCAGCTGAACAAGAATGTTACTAGAATAGGCAAAGGTAGGTAAAATCTGGATACACGCCAAGTGGCTCCTGCATCTCCGGTTTCTGTACCATAGGGCAAATAGGAGTATTTCTACCTCTGCCACCTCCCCCCTCCTCCATGGATGGGTTACCCCCAGCATAAAATTTGCTGCAAGAGGGAGGAAGGCACCTGGGCAGAGAGGAGTACTGTGAGAGTAAAGTGTTTTACCCCAAAGAACACAACAAACATCCTCAGGGCAGTGCTTGCATGCCCACCAGGACTTGAACCCAGACTGCTCAATACAGAGGTAAGCACACTAACCATAAGGCCACAGTGCCTCCACATGTTACTAGAAGAGTTTATATTAAATTAACAAGTCATCTTCTAACCTCCTCATCTCTGCCAATACAGTCAAACTCCTCCAGATCATCTGCTCCTCCTGTCCTGATATTCCACAACAGAAACAAGTTGATTGCCACTAGTTTGATGAGAAACTCTGAGGTGAATTTGTTCTGTTTTAAGATTCCCTATAGATCGAAAACCAAATTACTAAGCATTGAAACGAAATTAAGTCTGTATAATCCCTTTGTGTCTCTACTTCAACTAAGAAGGTAAATTTCCAGAGCTTTAAGAGATCATAGAGTCACAGAGGCACAAATTGCCAAGTTGCCTACAATCATCTCATGTGCAATAACCACGTCCGAAATATTGACAACCAAAATAAAATTAAAATCAAAATGCCCCCCCCCCCCCTCAAAAAAAATTACCCATTTATATAGGCTTATTACTTTGTGTAGCATGGACTAATTGCCCATATTTAACAAATAAAGAAGCCTAAGCCATGTATTGCACTGTGATATAACACAACATGAGAACATGAGGGAAACGTAGGAAACATGAGCTACAGGTGAGTGTTTTCTACATTTCTTGAGTGTTCTCAAATATCCGGAGAGTCAGAGTGTAATACACGGCTTAAGCTTCTTTATTTCCTTTACGATATAAAGGCAATGTGGTGTTCAAAGAACAATAGAACACAATTTTTCTATGTTTTATTTAAGAAATAGAAAACATGTACCATGTTTCATCAAGTTTTATATTAATAATACCCTAAGTTATTCTCGCATTTTGATTGGTTCTCGCCTATGATCTATTAGAGGACAGATGCACGATTGACATCATCATTACAAAGTTTTTCCCTCTGCTGTTTCAAAATGGCAGAAAGTTTTGAGAATTGAATAGCTTTGTGCAAGACGGTTGTAAGTGACTTTTTCGGGTAAAAATTTTTTTCCTTCAAAAGTGCCTGAATTTTTGCATGTGCTTTTCAATTAAGTAGTAAAAGATTCCCATGTATTTTTTGGGGGTGGTTTGCACTTTGCTTCTGAGAAAATCGAAGTCAAGATATCAAAGCATGCACAAAGAACGCAACAAAGTGGAAAAAGTAGAGCATTTCAGCCAAAAAAAGATACAGGAGAATGTTTTTCTGCTTATTGAAAAGCACATGCAAAAATTCAGGCACTTTTAAAGGAAAAAAAATTTTACCCGAAAAGTCACTTACGATCGTCTTGCACCAAGCCATTCAACTGGCAGCAAATGCCACGCTTCAGTGACTTCCTCGTTTCGCACGTGACCACAAAGATGCTAATTCCACTTAAAATACAGCAAAATATTGATCTTTCGCATCATGTAACCTTCGAAAATGTTGATTACTGTTAAATGTTGAACGTTGAATTACCGTTAAAACTTTGATTTCAGGTTAACGTGCGACCACAAAGAAGTTAATTTCACTCAAATTACAGCCAAAGGTTTACTTCACGCAATGTGCAAGCTAGACACTGTTGATATCAGGTCATTTACAGACAGTTAAAATTTTCATTTCACATTATCACGCCACCGCAAGGACTTTGATTTCACTTAGAGAACAGCGAAAAGTTCATTTCACAACATGTAAGCTCAATTGAAAGGCCACGTGCGAGAACGACCCCTAGATGTTTTGCCAAAATCAAACAAGGCCAAAACAGGTCCAAACTTCGCAGCTGACTTTAACCCTTAGGGTTAAGAGTTCCCAGTTTCATTAGAGTTAGGGTTACTGCTCGAAACTAGGGTTAGCATTGAAGGTTAGGCTTACAGAACAAGGTTAGGTTTAGCGTTTGGGCTCAGGGTTACGGGTCCAGGCTAGCGCTCAGAGTTAGGGCTATTGCTTAGGGCTAGCACTCAGGGTTAGGGCTATTGCTTAGGGCTAGCACTCAGAGTTAGGGCTATTGCTTAGGGCTAGCACTCAGGGCTAGCACTCAGGGCTAGCACTCAGGGTTAGGGCTATTGCTTAGGGTTAGCATTCGGGGTCAGGGTTTCGGGTCGAGGCTAGTGCTCTGGGTTAAGGTGGATTTCCACTGTTGAGTTATTTTTACGTGCGTACGGATTTAAACTTTAACTGGCTTTACGTGCGTACATAAAATAGAGACGATATGTGAAAAGCCGTGCATAAACGTAAAAGTTAAACCTTGCTCAACTTTTAACCTGGATTTCCACTGTCGCTTAATTTTTACGTGCATACGCACGTAAACTTTAACTGGCTTTACATGCGAAAATAAAATAGAGACGATGTGTGAAAAGCTGCATGCAAAGGTGGATTTCCACTGTCGCGTAATTTTTACGTACGGACGGACGTAAACTTAAACTGTGTGAAAAGCCGCGCGTAAACGTAAAAGTTGAGCTTTTACATTTACGCCTTCCATATATCGTCTCTATTTTATTTACGCACGTAAAGCCAGTTAAAGTTAACGTCCGTTACGTACGTAAAAATTACGCGACAGTGGAAATCCACCTTAAACGTAAAAGTTGAACCTCACTCAACTTTTATGTTTACGTCCGACCTTCCATACATCGTCTCTATTTTATTTACGCACGTAAAGCCAGTTAAAGTTCACCTCCATACGCACGTAAAAATTACGCGACAGTGGAAATCCGCGTTTTACGGTTAGCGCTTCAGACTAGGCTTGAGTTAAGTGGTCAGGATACGTTAGGGTTAGCCCAATCTCGACTTAGGAAATCTATTGCACGAATCGATACCTAAATCAAGTCAAAGAGTAGTGCCTAGAGAGAGAGGTTAAACATTTTGCAAATCGGCTACGTCAGTGATTTATAAAAAGTTTCTAGGTGAAACTGTTTTTTTGGTACAAAACTGCTTGTTCCATGAAATGATTATTTCTGACAACACAGAAAGAGGAAGCCTTAAGCTAACACACTGCTCATGCCGAAAAAAAGGGCATGAAACGGAAAATTTATCAGCAAAGGAATGCTGAAATACAAAGCAAAACTTACATTTGAGCTGAAGTTTTTTTCTTCCTAACCTGCGATCAGGCGTTCTTTGTCTTTTTTTTCTTCGCGGCGGCGCAAAGTAATCATCTGCTTGGAAATCCACCATACACACTCAGGGAACGCTTGCTTGCCAATTTAACCGACCTGCGTTCTTTTTGGCCCATAGAAACGGCTTTGAATCTGTTGAAATTAACTTTTCACCTAACACAGGTCAAATTCAAGGACTTTGCTGCCTGGCCACCTTTCTCACCAGTTCCCGGCCGTGTTTGAGTCACATTATAAGTCACACCAAGTCACACACACTTGCTTTACGTATGAAAGATTATTATGGGATATCCCAGAAATTTTGGCAGCAAAGGATGCTACATGGCTGATTTCAAGAAAATAATAAGAGTCTAGAAAGCAGTTCTAATTTCCAAAACTGACACACGCCGAACTTTAGCAAATGAGCCCTAAGTCCACCACAAATGCTTTGCTTTGGAAGAAGAAGCGTTTCTAGACTCTTACTGCCTGGCTCACTTGCTCTTCGATCAATGGCTAAGTTAAACCATGATCTTGGAACAAAAACACACCTCGGTTCTTTCAGGCATGCTGGTGACTTATCAAGGGTCAAAGGTTTAATGATGCCAAATCTCCTACCAGGCGGGCACAAATATTCCTCGAACAAGCGCTGAATATCGGTGGAAATAACGAGCAAACTACGCTTAATGAACAGGTAAGCTCTGAATTTGTGGTAAATTACTGCTTTGCACGCCAAAAGCGTACATCACAATTCCAGCTAAAAATAATATCAATACCAGATCCTAGCAAGTAAAAACGGCAATTAAATTACAATGGATATGTTGGTTTTTGAAAGAGGTAGAGAAACAGCACACACACAAAAAAAATGATTGACCTCGCATTGACTCAAAACAAATTTGAATCTGGCCGGTTGAGCGCCTTATCCGCTTGTGCTAACAAAGCAGGAGTAATAGAGCCATGTTATTGTATGCATAATTAAACTTGAATCGGTTTGAACAATAGTGAATGGTTATTATTAGCTAAGGATAATTTTTTACGTGACTGGGCAAAAGATAAGGTACAAAAAAGTCTTGCGGAGGCATTGAACAGGTTCGAGAAGCCAGAAAATAAAAGATAAAGCCGTTTCTTTTAGAAAATGATGCAGAAATAATTTTCTAGCAGCCTCAGTCAGCAGTTGCGCGAGACTAAACCACGCACAAACTTGGTCTTGGTAAGTCGAGAACCATTGCTGTATCTCAAATTTAACAGACCCAATAAACAAAATGTTTCTGAGAATAATTTAATCAAAAAATTCAACTTAACCCAGTGTCAAAACAACAGTTGACACACTGATTGATGTCAGGAATGAAACATCAAAACATCACCTCTTAAAATCGGTAAAATAAAGTACATAACCTTGCTTTCAGATGCGAATGTTCCAGTCCATTTCAGGGCACAGCAGCGAGCTAAGTATAGCTCCTTGTGCTCCTTTCATTCAAAACTCGAATAAAATGGCCTCTAGGTTGACCACAACCACAAGTTTTCTGAGGGTATTTTTTCAACTCCTGTAATTTTCAAGACAATGTCCAAGCTTTTCAGCTCACAGCCCTGCTCCGATGACACAAACTGACTTGATTTTTCCAGCATTTTCTTTAAGATTTGTAGATTTTGCAGTTCAATTCTGCTTTCGCTGTAAGTTTTTATTCAACGAGGAGCAACGCTCGAGTCAGGTTTGACAGTGCTGTGATTTTTCTCGACCAATCACAATTCTTTGCTACGCATACCAACCAATGAAATCTCTTCATTTTGTATAGATCATAGATCACATCAAATGGCTTTTTTTCGTGCAAAGGCAGGGCAAAGGGCCGGCTTTCGTATTATGTTGAAATATTTTGAAACAAAAAAAGCTTCTCGTTATTATATAAAACAAATAGATTCCATGTTGCTGTGCGTCTGATTCAGTAATAGATCACAGAAGACGTCAAAATGTGGTAAGAACATCAGGGACATACTCGGCTACGCCTACCACATTTTGACATCATCTGTGATCGATTACTGAACAGACGCACGGCAACATGGAATCTATTTGTTAAATTGAAACACCAGTAGAAGTTTGGGAGAATGAGAAATGCTGTGGGAACATGAACCGTAGGCAAGTGTTTCTACAGCTTTTTCGAGTTCTCCCAAAACTTTCACAAGTGTTTCTATGTCTCAAGAGAAACATGGAGAACATGTTTTCTATTTCTTTTAGGAAAAACGGCAACAAGACAAAGAAAACATCTTGTCAACGTTGATTATCAAAATGTAAATTCTCTTTGCTCAGGCCATCATTACACCAACAGCTCGTGTAAGTTCTATGTCTCTATCAAGTTATAGAAACATGATTTTTAACCAATCAATGTGCGTATTTTCTCTGGCCTGTTTTCTAAACTCTGATAAAACATGGGTTTTTGACCAATCAGAGTGTGTGCAGGGTCTTATCTATATTTTAGTATAAATTTACCCTAGTCTATTGTGAATCCGTGAATTTGATTGGCTAAATTACTGATGAACCTGATCTAACGTAATAAAACAGTTCTTTTCTACGTGTTACTTGACATTTTTTTCTTTTTATGGAATGAGACTACGGTAAATTTATACTAAAACAATTAGACTACTCGCCCTCGTTTTCTATGAGCGATAGTCAACTCAGCTGCACCTCGTTGACTATCTGCTCATAGAAAACTCGGGCTTGTAGTCTAATTGTTAATTTTAACTAAGCCAACAAAGATATTGAATTGCATTATCTTATGATCCAGGTTTTAATAATTAAAATTAATTAATATAAACTCACTTTTAATGCACCAATAATGCGATCTTTGAGAGGTCTTGCCTGATCCAATTCTGTTATCAGCAAAACAATGTTAAACAGGGTGACAGGATCTTTTCTCCTTAATTCAATTTTTGGCACCTACACTTATTACAAAATTTATAAAATTAATAATTTTAAGATTCTTAACATTCTCAGGAATCTATTGTTAAATATTAATATACTGTCAGTAATTATTGCTTTCTCTCCTTCAATTTAATTAACAAAATGTAACTGAGAAACAGTAACTTTCACTTTTCTCTACCTTGAACAAGATACACATGACCATGAAACTGAAGAAAAATATGACCAAACTCAGCCTTGGATACTTCAAAGTTCCCATCTCTGGAAAGATCAATAAAAAGCAGTCTTGAATATAAACCATTACTTCCACGGACTCGCTGGGTTTTACATTTTATTGTCAAAAGCATTAGGCTGCCAACAAAATCACTGTCTACTTTATGATCTTTGTCTGACACTACGTTGCACTAGTCTCTGATTCTTTAGGTAATACGAAAAAGTAAATCAGCTACCTGCATGTTTGTACTCCTGACCAATATTAATTGAGCCACCTACTTCATAACTTTCTGAAAAACCCAGAATCCTTGCCTTAATCATTATCAGCATACAACTTACAGCTTAACTCTCAGCTGTTTAAAGGTATTGTTTGATCAGGCTCTCTGTACAAAGGAGGCTAACCCATACCTTGTATTATGCCTAGCAACTACTTTGCTCAGTGTTTTATGAAGATTTGTTGATGCTGCTGGGAATGGATTTTTCACAGCAATACTACAAAACAAAACAAATTTAAGCATAAATATATGTATCTGACACTCTAATACTGAACATCAATTAATTATTACAGTAAAGCCCCAATGTACCTTCTGCAGTAGTAATAAACTGTCACCAGTTCATCTCCCTTGCCACTGGCTAAAATAGCCAACTGGTTGTAAGGCTGACCTGTTAAGTATAATTTACAAAATTCAGTCGAGATTATCTTGGACCAAGAGCATGACTAACATAAAGTTTCCTCTCTTACTCCAATTGGTTACTCTTTTTAGACTCAAGATGGCGGTCTAAGATACAGGATCTTTCCGCAAGTATTAAATTTACTAAGCTATGTTGTAGGTCAAGTTTTTTGGGGAAGGGTGAGTCTGAGACCAATAACTTATTGTGTAGTTCCCAAAAATAAGGCATACTTCCACACAGAAGGGATTTTTTAAGGACCCCACATCTCTGGAAATTCAGATTCAGATTGTTTATTATTTTCAATTGTTTACAAAACTTATAACTCTGACAGTATTAACAGAAATGATACTAATTAAAACAAGAAAAGAAACAGCACTAAATAAAAAAGTGCTGAGTCACCAAAGTAGCGTGAGGTTTCGTGTTGGTCACTGATGCATACAATTAAGCTTGGTGCATTTCTTTACTTGTTTTAGTCTTGGAGAACCCCTCACCCTCCAGGGAATTCCAATCCCTTCTGTGGGGGAGTATTGATATTCTCTGGAACTGCATGTTATATGTAGACTAACAACAAATATGGGCAAGTGTGCAATGATTGCTTGTGTAGCCTGGAGGCAGACTACAAAGTCAGAGGTCTGGTGTTCAAATCTAAAAAATAAAAAGGTAAGATCTAGAGGACTAGAGTTAGGGTTATGGTCAGGGGTTAGTCAATATGATATCCAGGCAGGGTAGGGTAAGGTTACGAAATGAGGGGGATAGGTGGTGTGAATATGATTGTTTTTAAGAAGCTTCTCTCCCATCCCCCCTCCCCCAGAAAAAAGGTGAAAAATTGTTTTAAAAAATAAACCTGGGTTGAAACAAATTAATCTACACTGAGATCATTTTGACCTAAGGAACAAAATTGACCTGCAGCAAATGGCCCTTTATACTCCTGGGTGGAGGGAGCTACTCTGATCTGGGAGAAGAGTGCCTCACTCAAAAACACAACACAAATGACACAGCCAGGACTAGCAGCACCAACTGACCACTTTATAAATCAGCACACTAACAATAAGGCTACCATTCCCCTAAATAATAGTAAATGAAAAACATGAGTAGAAAATTTAAAGTTTTTGGTACCATTTGAAGGAACCAGTACAAGTGCATGATGATAAAACACTTCAGCCTGCTCAGGGTCATCACAGTATCGAGCTTGACAAAAAAGAGAAAATATGTTATCTATTAAGGATTATTTGTGGATGGTGTGGTAATGTTTGAACCATGCATTAAAATTATTTTTTTTCTTGGCTGCTAGCATTTGACAGGAATTGTTTTCACTTTATCTTTATCACTAGACAGTATAAAACACAACATATTTTTCTTAATAGACCTCTTTAGCTTGGGCGGTTTGTTTTACCATTGTACACCACGTTATATTCTCTGGAGAATTTCTCTTTTATCCATCTTAAAATTATTCAGTTATATTCATGCGACTATCTAAAAGATTGAAAACAAGAATTATCAAGAGTATCATCACATGGTCTACAATGGGAAAAACAAACCGCCCAAGATAAAGAGGTCTATTACATTAACTACCTGTATGGTCAAACCCAACATGACAGGTCATCTGTTTATTTAGTGAAATCTTGTTATAGAACATACAATGTTTTCAGTCCCTAACTCATACATTAACACTTAATTATTCAAGTCAGCATTTTGACCCCTTCCTTGTTTCCTTGTTTTAATCACAAATCCTATTAATAAATTATATCAAATTTACCAATATCCCCTAGGTGCACCAGGCAGTCTTGGCAGATGTAGTAACAAGACTGAGTATGAGGTTTCTTAGCCGGACTGGTGTTTCCATTAATTTCTGAAAGACAATTACAATTTTGTGAAAATAATAATTTTGTTTTTTAACTGACAATTTTAAGGTTCCCTTACTGACCTGCCCTACAAGTACAGAAACAGTCTTGAGTCTTGGTAAATACACATTTAACTTCAGTTGGTAATACACATTTAAATTTGCATTACCAAGTAGCTTGCAAATTATATATTGCTGTTAAGTGCTAGTACACAAGACATTTTAATTTGAACATGCTTGAAGATTATAGAGAAATCGGATGTCCTCAAAAAAAGGTATATGATGAGAAGGAGTGATCATATGAAGAGTCAAAAGTGGTGGATGATGCTTTTAAAAACAAAAAATTACTATAGAGCAGCACAAGCAAAATACAATGATCATGATTTATAGGTGATGGATGAGAATAAGTCTTATGTTTCTTTTGGTTGAAGGCAATCCAGTGTCAATCAAAGTTTAAATGTTTCAAATATCATACTGTACATGACACTGGCAATTCAAGATGTTATTATTTGTGCAGTACCTACCTTCCAGAATACCCAGCTGTGATGACCTGACATGGCCAGGGATGTCTAGCCTGTATGTCAAGCACAACTCCTGCAACAGCTTATCACAAACAAGCACATTCAATCAACACCACTTCAATGAGTAACAAAGAATTCACAGCAATTTTCTTCAGTAAAGTTTGCATATACCTGAATATAGAAACCACTGGCAGCTTCAAGGAACAAAGTTAAAACAGCTTGAACCTCTACTTTTTTGGAACCCTAGAAGGTTATCAAATATAAAGTAAGTAGACATGACAAATACAAAATAAACAATATGGGCCCGGTTGTTCAAAACCCGGACTAACGCTAATCCCCAATTAAATATGCTAATCCACGATTAAAATTAAATCTGTGATGATTAGGTTGCTTTGCTCAAAGACCGATTAAGGCTAATCCGACTGTAATCGGCAGGTTAAATTTAATACATCTTCGAAGGAAGATTAAATCACTAATCGGCCAATTAAAACTGAAATAAAATGGCTGACTTGTCGTTTGGCCTTCCTTGCGTGAGACAAAGACGAGCACAAATTTATCAATATAACAATAGCATACAAATTTACAGCAATAAAAGCTTTGCACTCACTACAGATTTGGCAGAGCCTCAATTGAATACAATACAAACCTCATAGAGGCGGATTTACAGAGGAAAATGAATTGTTATTACGTTCTGAAACCAATCAACCAAATGCTGATACCACTACAATTTTATGCGAGTGGTGGTTTACTGCAAGTTGTCAGCGATACAACTGGAGTAGACAAGTCCACTGTCTCACTGGCAATCCCTAACGTGGACACTATATTGGAAACAATCACAGTGCTTACTCACGGGAAACTGCATTATGGGATACTAATTGTCGATTAGCGAGACAATATAAGTGGTTTTTACACCACGTAATAACTGTTAATTAGCGATGATTAACTTATTTGCCCCCTAATCGGCCTTTGAACAACATACTCAATTCCTCCAATTAGCTAACCCGGTGTTTGGGGTTTTAATCGACGATTAGGCTTAATCGGAGGTTAGTTTAATTGCAGTTTTGAACAATCAGGCCCAGATTATTAAATAATTACAATAATATTATATTACTGCATCCTAAGAAATGTGAGATTCAAAAGCATTTTTACAATTTCATGGTACTCAAGCCTGTGCAAACACAGGTTGGATACAAATAAATTACCTTTCTGTCTTTTGTTTGTTGCCTTAAAAAGTCCACCTGGCTTTTGAAAGCACTATTCCACCTAAAAAAAAATGACTAGTTTATTTAATACTTTTGATGTCAGATCTGCTGAATTGTTTCTGCAAAGTTAGAGGTAATTTGCCAAATACATGTGAATGAAAAAATCTGAATAAAAAAGTGGAAACGAGTAAATTTCACACAATGCTAAGCCTAGAGCTGGGATAAAGTTCATACAAATGTAACATGATACATGGGTTTCATTCACATTTTGAGCAAGAGTGCAAATGGTTAATTAACAGGCAAGCAAATCTTTTTGAACTGAATATCTTTACAAGAAAAACTTCCTCTTGATGGTCAAAGCAAGCCGCAAAAGCATCCTCACAGCCAGGCAATTTGACTGGTGTCTGACCCTGTATGAAATCTTTGCATGAAAGGCTGACAATAGTGTTGTTCTTAACTTATTACTGTCCTCCATAATTTATCAAACCTGCACACTCACCCAACCTGAGAAATTATTGAAGTTGTTCATGTCCTTTCTGGATTAAATTTCTGGGCCAGGTTGTTCAAAGCCAGATTAAGCTAACCCAGGGTTAGCAAGAATTTTGATTTCAGTTTTGTAACTATTTGGTTAGGTAATGTGGTTGTATTGTTTGCCCTTCAGTTTTCAGCTGTAGCAATCTCAACTTACACCAAATGTTAGAGGTGAAAAACATTTTTAAACAAGAAAAAATGATGCTTCAGTTCACGTTTAACCCTGGGTTTACGTTAACCGGCTTTCAAACAACCCGGCCCTAGTTTTTAGTGATGCACAGTATTTTTTTTTTTTTTGCTTCTCATTACTATGCAGATTTCTTGTGATGTTGTTTTTATGAGAATAACAGTTTTGCGTTTAGTGCTGTTATTGGCTTGACAAGGTTCTCAGTGATGAAAAATACTGATAGTCCTGATGAGAAAGACTTTATAATGTTACAACATGCAAAACGGCTTTATCCTTATCAGTAACTAAAAGTGATAACTAAGCATTTGGTATCAAACATCACAAAAAGGTTAAAATACTCACAAATCTTGTTCAACTTTCTTGTCTAATGCAGACTCAAGATCGGTTAATAAGATACTCTTGTACAAATCTTGTAATCTGGAACAGCAATGGTACAATCTTGTCATATTCATAAGATTCTGCTTGCACACTGACATAATTTTTACACATATGTAACTTGATTCAGTGGTTCCCAAACAACATTACCACTATGTTCCAAAACAACATTGCGCGAGTGACACCTGGGTGATATCCTTGTACACTCTGCTGATGCCTCGCCGTCTCTCACTGACACCGGTTCATTGCCCTGCCGACGGTCTCGATGCCAGACATGCAAGCACATAACTCCTCAGACTTTTCTACAAGGGCCAAATCTGAGCACACATAACATCTGCGACCACTTCACCTGTCAGTCTGAGAATGTTGTATATTGCATTTCCTGTCATCCCTGCAATTGCCTGTACATCGGGGAGACTGGAAGGCGACTACAAGAACGTTTCAGCAAACACCTCCACAGCATTCGAAGCTGATCGCGCAGGTTTCCCGTGGCTGAACATTTCAACTCCGCCTCCCACTCTCTGGATGACATCATGGTCTGTGCCTTAAAACAGTGCTCTGGCAGCAATGTCAGCCAAAAGCAGCATGAAATGAGATTGATCTTCAAGCTGGGCACGCTTCGACCAAATGGACTGGACATTAACTTCAATTTCTTGTGTTTCCCTCTATTTGGGTTTACCTCAGTGTAAAAACATGTGAAGTTTTTCTTTGTTTTGTAGCTTTTGTTAGGGTTAGGGTCTATTATGTTGACTACAATGTTTTCTTTCTTTTATGTCACTGGTGAGTGTTACGTACATACAGGTTCTTACACCAAGGATGAGCCCTGTACAGCACCGCAAATGATCCCCAGACCGCAAATGATCCCCAAATTGGACTGCAAATGATCCCGAACCGCAAATGATCCCCGATGTGGACCGCAATTGATCCCACCGGAAAACATCAATGGCATGGAGTCTGGTTTCCCGGATTTTTTAAATTTCTTTTATACTTAATTTTTGTATTTATCACACAAAGAAAAGATATTCTGATTTTGTGAATTATAATTTAAACATAATTCTCCTGACAAATTCATCTTATCTTTCAGAAAAATTTAACAAAAAAATCAAAGCTCGTAGACAGCGATACCACTTTTACTTTCATTTCCCATGGGAAAATCCAAAAAACCGAAAAACCACATATCAGTACAAACTAAAAGTAGAATGGCAGCAGTAAGCTGTTTTCGTGTAAGATTCTCAGGCTGAAGAAGTCTTGTTTCATGAGATATGGATAGGTTAAACCACTTGTACAACCATGAACGATATCTGTTAGAATTCCTTGCTACTGACGACTTTCAACATCGA
>CM042748.1:29887421-29911884 GCA_022496165.2 Catalaphyllia jardinei | reverse complement strand
TGCTGATAATTCGGTACTACAAGAAGCGAGCAGTTGTGAAGATGATGGATTTCTATTTTTCTTGTTGATAGACAACAATTTTGTGGTAAAACCGAAGCTTTTTGTACAAGCCATTCAAAAATTTGTATTTTCCTGGCACTTTGCCGATTTTATGATTGATTTCACTCAATAATAGGCAGAAACAGGTTCAAATAATTACGATTACTTACCACAACACAAAATGCTGTAATACGCGGGAAAGTTCACGGAAGTGCATCTCATATTTGAAGTACTTACGTGATTCAAGGCCAAAACCGCTGGGCATATTGATTAATTTCGGATCCATTACCCAAAGAAACGCGCCGGATCATTGATCCGATGATCCGTGTTCAGATCACTCAGATCAGTGATCCGATGAATCCTTGTCCAGAGTGGATTCGACAGATCACT
Source organism: Catalaphyllia jardinei (assembly GCA_022496165.2). Classification (NCBI taxonomy): domain Eukaryota; kingdom Metazoa; phylum Cnidaria; class Anthozoa; order Scleractinia; family Caryophylliidae; genus Catalaphyllia; species Catalaphyllia jardinei. Next base: position 29,911,455 of record CM042748.1, on the reverse strand, counting down.
GATCTGAAAAAGGATTTGCTTGAAAGGAACGCCACAGATCAGAAATCCGGATCCGGATCCTCCCAAAGGAACGCACCCTAAGTTGAGTTGGCTAGCGTGACACGTGAAAATGACTTCATTTGTTTTACAATATACACAACCCAGAGGTAGAATGATGCATGCTTTGCAGTAGTTAAGTTGGATAAGCCTGGATGAAGATGGATACCAATAATATTATATATACGCACCACACTATAACTCCCTCCCCTCAGGTAAGAAGACAAAAAAAATTTACCGATAATATATCGACCAAACTAACTAGTAACAAAAACGTATATAACAAAAACAGAACTGTAGGACGCCTCATCTACATTATCAGATCACATGTTTCCTTAATAATAAGGAGATTATCAAAAAGAAATAACTTTTATTTCCCTTCCGGCTGCGGCACTACAGAAAAAAATGCCTAAGGCCCCCAGAAGAGACGAAAGCAGATTCAATTTTTAACCAAAATACAGGAAGTGTATTTATCCAACTTCGACTGACTAAAAATCGCCAGAAACACCACCCATACCTCTCTAGGATTTTCGAAGGGGGTGGAGTGGAAGGGAAGAAACCTAGCATTTCGTCAGAGAATTTTCTCGTTAACTGGCACTCTACATAAATGGCGCCCATATTTAAACAACAGTACTTAAACATTTTAAATCTCACATTCATGTGAAAAATCCTTTGTTTGGAAACATTGGTCCTTTACACCCTAAGAGTGACTTATCGATTTTACTCTGTCTAACGCCAGACGATTTTACTCGTCAAAGGGAGACCCCTTAGGGCTTAAAGGGTTAACACGAGGAGCCATTTCTCTCTAGTCGATCAAGCACCACTGCAAACTGGACAAAAACGGCTTGGAGATGCTTGAAGCACTACAGTTTTTGGTAAGCCCGTTGTTGTCGTCGTGTTATGAAATCTGCTCATTAATTAATCGACTGACAAATAAAATAAAAACCAGTAACACTTCTTGTTATTTATCAGAGAAAGCAATTTCAAAATGACTGTCGAGCGTAAAAGGCAAGAAAGAACGCGTGTCGCGCAGTTCGAATATCTTTTTACAACGAATGGTTACGACTGAACGGAACCGAATCATTTTTAACCTCTTTCTCAAAATGAGTCTAGGTGCTCACCTTTCATATGAAAATGAGATTCATTCCGATGTAAATTTAATTCACTTTGATATGAATGGCCTCGCGTTGATAGAGAAGATCATTTGCTCTTTGGCTTTTTTTATGGCCTTACGACAGTCACAAGAAACAGCTATGTCATTTTAAAGTATATTTAAACGCCCGCGTTTTAAAGTTTGATTCTTCTACCCGTGTCTGTGTCTTTTTACTAATTTCCTAACCCGAACCCCAAACATCCACAAATATGTACATGTTTCAAGTAAACAAAACGATCACCCTGAAGTAAATCACGAAAAATAGGGATCCTATAGCAATGCTAAATTTTTACAGAATCTCTTAAGCCTTACCCAGACGAAACTTTTCGAGTCTCCTTGAATGCATTTGCATTCCTTTCTCCAGAAAAAAGCGCCATTGCACTATGAAACTATAAAGTCCCTTATTTGCCAACCACCTTCTGTAGTCGTCATTTTTGTCTTAAAAATCCTGATCTCTTGATTTGGTATCTTTTTATGAATCGTTTATTACCATCATGTCGTCTGAACCGCTCCCTTCAAGCTTTTCGCCATCGTCTTCGTCATCTACACCGCTGGCTCCTCCATTTGGTGGGTCTTCGTTTTCTTTCGCGTCGGGGTCTTTACAGGCGCACTCCGATTTACAATCACTTGGCGCTAGACGGACGATCCTGTTCCTGGTGGTAGAAGGACAGCAGTCTCCGCCGTCCCACCGGCAGTGTTTGTTGTTGTTAATTGGATCACACACCCCATCATCGATATCTGCTTTCCTGCAACCGAGTACGCATTGCAAATTGGCGGGGTCTGGGTACCAGTCAAGTTTCTGAGTCCGAGTGCAGGTGATGATCACACGCCACTTGCCCTCGTTTCCCTGTAAAATGGACAATCCGAAAAAATAAGTCATTTCTTGATGGAATACTCCAAAGGCAAAATTACCATACCCTACAAAGTAACTTATCAAGTCACAGCTGTCTTAATGTCAGAAGCGGAAATTGCTTGCCAAATGTTTTTTATTTTCTTCGTTGTATTAAGGAGAAGAGTGCGAATTTCTACAGAAATGGTAAAATAGCTTCGTAGCCTTTGCAAACAACAAAATACATTTTAGCAAGCGAGGATGACAAGAATAAACACGTGAAAGCAATGCCTGTACGTAAGGATCCCGGAGGTTCTAGCAGAGTTTCGTGTAAACAAAGCTTGGGATGAATTTTCAGCAACTGATGCACGAGGTGGAACGATCGACAGAAAATGTTTTAACTTTAAATCCTTTAACGTTATGGTTAGTGCGCACTACTCCGGAGCGAGGGGTCCGGGTTCGAAACCTGGCTGGGAACACTTAACTCACACGGTGTCTCTCTCCAACCAGGTGTATAAATAAGTACCAGCGAATTTAATGCTGTGGGGTAACCCTGCGATGGACTAGCATCCCATCCAGGGGGGGGGGGGAGTAGAAATACTCCTAGTTGCTTCGTGCTACTGAAACCGGGATAAGCTTCAGCCTGATGCGCCACTTGGCTCGTGAGCAGATTTTACCTTAAATCCTTTATAGGACAAACATTAATCAGGTTCCGGTTGCAAAACAGGGTTCGGACACTTACCACTTCAACAATATCATATCCGGGGCTTTCGCATTTAGCTCTGCATATTCCACCAGGAAAGTGATCCTCGCAGTCTAAAATCACACCACGTGATGCTTCGGGCTTGGAGCAGCGACCAGCTTCATCAGACGTGCAACGCTTCAACGGTTCAGTCCATTGTCCATCTTCTTCGCACTTGACTTGGTGAATCTAGAGATGAGATCGTGGTTAAAAAGCAGAACTTTAAATGCTTTGGTTGTCAAAACTAAAGGGGATCGACCAGGTAATAGAGCAAACATGAGAGAGTGTGTTTGAACACATTTTTAAACACCGAGGGAAAAAATAGAATATTTTTGAAGAACTTTAAGGTGTTTAGAAATGTGGCGAAGCACTGTGTCGATTGTTTGATCGCTTTTTAGCTTAATCGAAACTAAGGCTAAAAAAACGTTTACTTAAAACATGTACATATTTGTGGATGTTTGGGGTTCGGGTTAGAAAATTAGTAGAAAGACGCAGACACGGGTGGAAGAATCACACTTTGAAACGCGCGTGTTTAAATATACTTGAAAATGACATAGCTGTTTCTTGTGACTGTCGTAAAGGCGAGGCCTGGTGTACAGCCCATTCATATCAAATGTTTTAAATCTATGCTATAATTAAGATCAAATAAATTGCAAAACCACTGTTGACACCCTTTGCTCCACAAGGAGGCTAAATGAATAAAGTCAGAAAATACAAAACAACACAAGACAAATCAATACAAGATATCGTATCAGTATACAGTTTTGGACTTCGCTAAAACTTGACGAGAACTATTAATAAACTTGAGAACATTCCTTCAAAATGCATTTGTTTGTACAAAGAGCGCGAAACGTAACGTACGCCAACGTAACGTAATTTGATGTAACGCATGCCAACGTAATGTTAAAGTAACGTATATGCCTTGAGTTGACTCTCACGGTGGTCACCCGATTCGTACGTTACTGGTCTAAACATTAGGAACGGTTTCTATATCAGTGTCGTAATACCAAGTAAAAAGCAAAGGCCCAGTCACAGGAAATACAAAATACACAATGAGCCAATAAGAACGCGAAGCAAACAAGTGACGTCAGCAGCGGGAAACTGGGTAAGACCAAGTGGCGATTGCTTGTATTTCTGTATGGCTGAGAACTAAGCGGGTAACTCGAATTTTAAAATTAATCACAGAGGAGACCAGAGTCTAGTGATACGAAACAAAATTGCTTTCCAACTGCTTCTGCTAATTGAGCAAAGTTACCTCACACTCTCAAAGAGAAACAAAAACGAAGTTCGATATGGCGGGGAATCTATTGTCTCTATTGTCTGAAGAAGAAAAAAAGTAACACACACCTCCTCTCCAGGACAATTATTCGTACATATACTTCCAAACGAATTACCATCGGAGCAGTTGTACCACATGAGAATGCTTGGCGACAGCTCCGGACAAACTATTGGCTCACATTTAGGTCGAGTCCACCGACCACTCTTGGTACAACGTTTTTTCAAGATCCTACGGCCGAGATCGTCTCTATCTTTCACTCTGTAGCCAAACTTGCATCGGAATTTACAGGACACGCCTGGTGAGAATGTCCTCTTGCTGTAGATGCAGTTTCTCTCGGCGAGTGGTACGCTGTGGTCTGGTATCATAGGTTTTGGACAAGTCATAACGCAGAAGGCGCTCTGTGCAGACCATTTTCCGTCCTCTTCGCACGTGACACTACCTTCATCCCCACTCATTTTGGCCCCAGGTACACACCGCAGAGAGCACTTTTTGCCGAACGTAAGACCCTGTGGACAATCTAGAAACACATGGACTTGGACGTAAGTATCAAATGCATGTAAGGCAAATATTAACTATTTATACTTCTCAGTAGATGCGATAAAAGGCCCGTTCGAGCCCTAGTTAAAGAGGGAGGCAATCCAGGCGATCCGTTAGTTAGGGCGCAGCGCGAGAAACTGCGAGCGAAAAAAATAGGGGAAAAGCTCGGCAAGACAACTAACCGAACGCCTGGAAGAGGCTAGAGGCAAAAATAACGAAAGAAAATGAAAATCACTGTTCCTTCTCAGTGGTAACGGTATAAAACAAAATTAGTTGATTCAGGTAACAGGAATTCTAACTTAGACCAGCAGTAACGCAATCCTCTTGTCTTTGATCAGAAAATGAAGCGGACAAGTCGTGGAGATAAGGAATCTAACCATCTCAGGGAAAAAGTATTACAAAGTTCGTAGTTGTATTAATTATTTGCACGCAATGCGGGCCTATGACGTTTTGTATGTTCACACACCTGCTTTTCCATGAGGAATTCTCGGGACGCCGCAGCTTACTGGCACACAAGATGTATTGATCCCTTCCCAATCCTTGTTGAAACAAATCATCTTGAACGGCTTCCGTGGTCGATAGCCCGGCCTGCAAGTCACTGTACAAGTCTGTCCTTCCTCAGTACCCTCGCATTTGACCATGCCATGTTTGATGAAGGGTTCCTGACAAGATGGCCTCTCGCACATGTATTTGTGGCAGCGCTGGGTTCGGGGACTGAACACCTCGTCCGGTTTACACTTGGACATTTCCACGACATCAAAGTGGGCCCTGGATCGGAGAGCCACGCCTGCTACGCTGATAAGGTAAGACTTGAAGCTCACGCGCACTTTACGCACATAGAAAAATGGCTCTGTCATGTCGTGCAGGACAGGGATGACACTTGGATTAGTCTTACATGAAAGCTTCGTCTCCTTTGTGCCCACGGGGATCACGCGGCCGGTTTTGTCAATAAGCTCGACTGTGACAGTCTTGTCGAGAGGGCTGTGATTTGTTTTACCATCGGAGCCGATATAGAGAACAACTGCTGCCGGCACGACAGAACGATTGAACGTGACCTCTAGCCAGTAATTGTTGTCCGTGAACCTGTACTTTTTCTTGCAGGGACTCCATGCGTGGGCCTTGTCAGGAGAGGATTGGCAAACCTGTGCCAGGAAAATGTAATAAGCAATGTAAATGTTTATATAATGAGAACGATATGATCTGCGGAAAATACAAATGACATGACAGCGGATATGTCTGAAAGAGGGGTTCAGACTGAGTGGGATCCCGTTGAAGTCCTTAAAAATAATTTTTACGGGCGTAATTTACATTCGTAAAAGTTTATGGCAGCCAACATGTATCTCCCTAAGTTGCCCACATTTACATATCTACAAATGACTATTCTAAAGAAACTTTGAAGCATTAAACAGTTAATGAGTTTAAACTGGTTTCCATTAGCAAAATCGTTCAGTTACAGCTTGTAGCCTCTCTTATCAGAAAAAATCTCTTTTGGCCAATCGGATGGAAAAGCGAAACTAGGCACGACTTTTGCTGCGCTTGCCACTGACAGTGACATAGCTTTGCCGCGCTTGCTACGGATTACATAACCTTTCCGCGTTTGCCATAGGTTGCATCATTCCCCGCCTTTGGCACACGTCATGTTTTTATCTTCGAGAGTTAATTGGTTTATCGCGCAAATTGCGGCAATGTGATTGGCTTTGATAACTTTAACTTTAATAAGTGCTGTGTGAATCATTGGAAGCCTTCGTAATATTAAATGTCAGCAGTATTCACTTTACCAGGTCAAGTGGTGGCGGTCCCAGAACCACGCTTTCGGGACACTTTTTGTCTCGGAAGTTCGAGTTTACTGTCACGTTCACAGCCCACTGATCTTCAAAACCTTCTGGTGTATACAATCCACAGTCTTTGATGTTGGTTTTTTTCTCAAACTCTTCACATATTCCGTCTCCCTCGTGACGGTAGCACAAACTCGGATGACCTTAAAGAACAAGTAAATAAATAAATAAATAATTAATTAATTAAATAAATAAATAAATAGAGTCGCAAACAGTCGCAAGTTTTTCAAAATGAACTTGGATATGTACAGAGCAAGTTGGTTGGCCGAACACCCTCGCAAATGTACGTCAAATATCACGCACTGAAGTTGTCGTGCAGAATACTATTTCTCAGTACAGGTCAGATAGGTTTATTCTTCCTACCAGTTGGCTCTGCTTCCACTAGGATACTAGACAGAGAGAGATCCGTGCAAATTTGATCTCGATCGGAGTCAACCTCGTTTCCAGGGTCTCTCATCTTACCGAGGGGTCGAAAAGATGAGAGACCCTGGGAACGAGGTTGGATTAGAGTCAGCCTAAATCACTGTGACATCGCGCAAGTGTGGTGGACAAAGGGCGTCGTAAGTAGAAAGCAAAGGGCGAAACACAACTCTAGCTTTCCGTCGCCTCCAAAACGTTTATTTTTATTTTTTTTTTCTACTAAGGGAGACGACGTTCTGGAAATTTACCCATCGTGTCATGAACGCGAATGGAGAACATGTCCAAACGGATGGTCGAAGGTGCAAGCAAACGTTCGCTTCCCAAACAGCAAAAAGCAGATGATTGAATAATTCTTATGTCTCACCTGTACGTTTATCAGGCTTATGACTTCTAAAACCGCTGTAAGCCGCTTAAGTAAGCTTTTACGTTAAAGGATTAGAGTCCCTTAAATCGCACGTGAAGTTTTTAATCCAGCTGGTTTATTTGCTCTAGTATCGACCTGTTTACTCAAATAATAGCTGAGATCATAGACGATGACAAAGAAGACCCTACTCTATTGCACTCGAAATGCACAACATATTTTACTAGGTATGCCTGATGGTCGCAGCGAGGGAAATCGACGCAATTTGTTTCTTTTTTCACAGCTGGTGACATGAAAATTGTCTACTTCCTAAGGTTACAATTGTAGAAGATATACATCTACAGGCGCCCGGCGTGGTGGCGACTCACAGTTGCAGAATTTCCTGTTCGCGCTGCATAGGCAGACAGATCTTAGCCGTTTTAAAAATGATTCGTGTGTACGTAAACAAACTAAACATTGAAAAACATACAAAACGTTCATTTATTCGTTCGCTGCGAATGTCAGTTCGATAGTCATATTTTGGCGCCGACAAATCGACCAAGTTGCGTTAGCTGTAATATCAGTTTAAAAGAAGTGTCGTGAAAAATACCACTTCGGAAAATAGTTTGTTATCTCACTGAACCAAACTGTACCATAAAAAGAACGCCGAACATCGGAAATCCCCTAAAATCTAGCTTGGCAAAACAACCGAGATTGAAACTTTTTCCTTTCTGGTGGCCATCCGCAACAAACAATGCAAATTTGAACCAGGGAGAAAAAGGCTTACCAAAGAACATTAGAGTGCAAATTGACCTGGGTGGGCTAACAGTTTTTTAAGGATCCCGAAATAACATGGTAAGTCGGGTTTGCCCAAGGCCTTAAAAAGCTATAAATGTCTGGATAGTAGGGTCAACTACAGCCCGGTAAGTGTCTGGAGAATTGGTAGGAGTGCTTAGTTAGAATTACGGATGGGGCAACATGATCCCCCGGGCATGATCCATCACACTATCCTCTGAAACGCAATTCTCAACTGCATTGCTTTTCTCTGAGGCCTCTAGTGCCACCCTGATGGCATACCGGGATTGAGTGAGTGAGTGAGAGTGGCTTTTCGCTGTCCAAAAATCGTGCTATGTGTCACAACCCTCCTCGTACAAAGTTTAAGATTAATAACTCGTCATCACTTCCTGGTGAGACAGTAAACAATTACGAGTCTAATTCAAGTGTTATTTTTTTTCTCACAACGGAAATACGTGATTAAGGCAAAACACATGATGCGGAAATTTCAAAGCATTCTCCAAGAGCTTATCCACCCAGCCAACATGTTCCGTATGTTTAGATAGTCTCTCGCCGTACAACCCGCCGGCAAATCGTTCAAATATTGTTATTTATGGACTGGGTAGCATCTAATTAAGGGTTATTACAACAGGCATTTTAGACCAAAGTTCACAATTTGAAATCATTCCTCAGCGGCGAATTGTAAGACTGAATTGGTAAACTCGCATATCTTGCCCAGAATTTCTCTTTATTTCCGGTAATACTTTAAAGCTCTCGTTTAAGACCCACAGGCGGCTATTTTAAGGGCGGACTTGAGCTTCTTTAAAAAAAACAAATACAAAATCCCTGCAAGACCATGAAATATTCTTTCTTCTTTGTAAAAAATAAAATGCTTCCGAGACAAATAAAATTGGCACCCGTAGACGTCCAAATGCGAGATATTCAGCCTGAATTCTCTTTACTAATCGCCAAAAGTTTCATCTGCGCTGCTTATGAGAATGTGTGTCTTAATCAAGACAATATCGATACAGTAACCAGCCTAGCAAAAGCACTTAAATTCCAGCTTTCCCTTTGGACAAGCAGCATCTCAAATTGGCTTGCCCTGAGCAAGTCTTAGTTTAACTTTTTTATTGATGAACGCCCTTGCCTATCAGACAACTGCGAATGAAAAGTTACTTGCAGGAATAGCGTCTTGCACTATTACTAAAAATAGATTACATCAACAGAGACCCCCACATGACTCAGACAGGAATTACAGTCCGATAGAAGGTTTTGTATGAGCGTGTTGTCATCTAGACCAGAAAATCAGGCAAAAAAAGAAACGTTTGGTGGTCTAGGCTTTTGATTAGATAAGATTATGTTAGAAAGCAAACACTGCTGCCTTGGGTAATGGAAAATAGATCCAAGGTGTCCAGAAAAGAGCCTAAGGACAAATTGCACGATGATCTTACAAAGCCGCAGTGACAGTCGGACAGATAACAAAACCTTCAGGAATTGGAGGTCGAGATCTTTTAGCTCGGCGATTTCGACGGTAGCCGATCAGAATAGTCAACGGGAAAACGTATGACTAAGAAACGTATTTGCTGTTTATTCTGGTCTGGAAGAGAAGACTTATCAGCTGACTTATTGCCAGAAATATCTCAAACTTGACAACCCGAGCCGTCCACTCAAAAGAATACGCTAGAACAGCAGGACATATTATTATTTATTATCCCTGAGACAATTCTAAATTCTAGTATGAAATTCTAGGAAAGAACGTAGACTAGGAAAAATCCGAGTCCCAGATGGGATTTGAACCCACGACCCTCCGTGATCTAGTCGGATGTTCTACCACTGAGCTACTGTAGCGTTGCAGTTGTGTCCTGCGTGGCAGATATGTCTTAAACGTTTTGACCAATTGTATGTGTCGTTGTTTCTTCCAATGAAATTGCGTTGTGACAGTGTCTTAGAACGGAGATCAGTTACCAGTCTTATGGCTGCGTATTGTTAGATAGAACCCATGATATGATTGGCTCAGTATATCCTATTACGTCAGAGGACATGTCTGCCATATAGGACATAACTGCAACGGTACAAGCTACTGAAGACTCTGTGGTGAGCAATGGTCGAATTGTGGGTATTGACTGGAACCGCATCGCGCGGCTACACAGCCACGTTCTGGCTCATATGATCTCACTAACAGCATCGCGCTGTCACATTAAAGCATCACACATAAACTCACTAACGGCATCACGCCGTCACATTAATTAATAAAGGGATATCGAGATGCGTCCAACCAGCCTCCTAAGTGAGTATACTAACAGAGAAATTACAACAAACATTATATTATGAAATTCTAGGAAAGAACGTACACTCGGAAAAATTTTCCGAGTCTACGTTTTTTCCTAGAATTTCATAATATAATGTATGTTGTAATTTCTCTGTTAGAATTCTAAATTCATAGCAGAATTATTGTTCTGGGCAATTTAGAGGACCTAGATTTTAATGTTGCCATATTTATCCCACCACATAAATAAATCTGTGACTGTGAGCAGACCTCAAATGCAAATATTTCTGATCGTAGTTATGTCGGCGCGATAGTGTAACATATAAAATGAGCGCGGGGATAAACTGTTTTTATAGGCCAAGACAGAGCGGACTATTCACGGTAATCGGATCTACGTTTTTATTTGCTAGCTTGCTGAATTTCTTGTGAGTGATACACCTGAATGTCGGGTACAACAGTAATATTTTTCTGCTATGGAGGTAACGAGTGTATTCGTAAACAGCCTAACTACATGAGAAGCCCATCATATTTTGCCGCCCTTCTTCAAACTCTGTATTTTTATTATTCCAAGACACATGTCGTGGGTTTCTCCAACATTTCGACCTAGAGAGGCCATTGAATTGCAAAATTGATCGCTGATTATCGCGCTAAAGACCTCACGAGTGCCGTTGTTTCATACGGCGCTTTCAAAGAAGTAGCGCGTGAAATGATTTGTTTGTCTGAGTTACACCAGGGTCAAATTTTCCTGACGTCATTAGTGCAAGACGCTATTAAATCTATTTGTCCCTGACGACCGACCGGACGTCACTTTTATCAAGATCTGGTAGTAAGAAATTCTACTACAAAGACCTAACGCACCTGTACAATGAAAAACGTCCTCTTTCTTGCACTGCATGTTGCAGCCGTCACTATCGCGTACATTACCATCGTCACATTCTTCTCCAATGCTGTACTCCACTATGCCGTCGCCACAGAAACCTTGTTCGTATGAGTGGTGGAGCGGAGGTGATGGCGGACCCTTCACTCCTAGGCTTGTTACAGCTTGGACTGTGTAGCTGTATAGCTTGCCAGGCTCTAAGTACCTGCAAGGAGACAGATGGTGGCAATTTTCAGGAGCTATCCGATAGCTATCAATTTGCGAAAACTTTAACTGGCTAAATTTATCAAATCTCTCGTTCGCAATCTTTCACCATCCTTGTTCCTTTATGGTTTATTATTATCTCTTTGACGTTTTACTATCTCAGTAACTACCATTTTCAGGTTTCCTTCAATTTAAAATTAATTTGTGCCTGTCTCAATCCTTATCCATCCCTATTTCCTTTTAGTCTAGTGTAAATTTATTTTTGGATTGTCTGCCACGATAAACGTTACATTTTTATTAGGCTCGAAGGGATTCTGTATATGCACTGAAAGACGTTTTTCTCGCGCAAAGATCTGAGAATATTTAGAGTATTTTAGTCATAATACCCCATTCAAGTGCAAATTACAGTTGTTGCCGGCATTGGATCAAAACGAAGCTCCAGGGGTATGTGGAAAAAAGGTAATCACATCGCAAACAAGAACTGCAGTAAGGAACTTTAACACAACACAAGAAAGTTGACATGCTACTCGCCAAGATAAAAAAAAAGCAGCAAACAACATGTTACACGAAAATAGAGTATTACATACAAAATTGAAAGCATATACCTGTCTTCAAATCGCGTGGTCTCAACACGCGCTGAATTTCCAGTTGGAAAGGCTGGCTCCCGAGTCACGATATATTCCACAGGTTTACACTTGAGGCAGTTAGGATGGTTGACAGAAGAGGTCAGTTGAATAGCATCAATCGCTGTTGAAGGGTCCTTGACGCGAACTCGAACCTTGGAGACCCTTTTCCTGACTCTCAATGTCATGGTCAGCGGAGCGTCGCATTGAGCGGTAGCGTTGCCGAGCGACTGCTCTGAACCATCGGTGAAGATGAGCTGGATGTCACTAATCCCATCCTTAGCGACCCATATCACCCACAAGCTCAGACTAGTTGGAATAACAGCCACCTTGAAGCCAAACTCGATGTAATAATCTTGGTCCATCTTGTAAGGCGTGAACGGGGCCCAGCCTTTGGGTGCAAAGTTACAAGGCTCCGAATCTGGGGCTCCGATGGCCTGGTGAGGAGCCCAGTAGCCGTTGGGCTTGACAGGATTGGGAGATTCGGCTGTAATTGCGTACTGCTTAAACACTCTGTCTTCGCGGCACTCGTGGCAACCATTGATCGCGTTTTCTCCTCCGGTGCCCAAAGGTGGAATCCAAGCCAGTTTAACACTACTCTCCGCTTTAGAAGTTACGCGAGGAGGGAGCGGAATGAAGGAAGGCGGTGTTTTTGTACCTTGCCATGACTGATACATCAGATCAATATAGCAATGCATTCTTGCCGCTTGTTGTTCTGTGAAAGTGTCTGTGCATGAGTCGTTAGCGTAGCTCATGTAGTTTCTAAAAGGCGTGTTCACAAAATTCTTCACTCCGCAAGTCATCGTAGTCTTATCGATGGTGGGATCCCGGCACATACTGTTAGCTGGGGTGGGATTTGTGTCAGAGCACAGGTCACCTAACTCAAGGGACGGGAAAGTTTCTGAACAGTCGTCTGAGCAATCCATTTCCGTCACACCGTGGTGTACGTGCCATAAGCCTAGGACGTGTCCAAATTCGTGGACAAGTGCGTTCGAGTGTAGCTTCCGTCCAAAATTCTTCAGACCCAAGATGGTACCACCGTAAATACTGTATACGGTCTTCTCCCAGGGAAACGTTGCCACGCCCAGCAAGTTATCATTACGCCACTGAGCTAAATACACGTTTAAGAAATCTTGATTGGTCAAATTCACCAGAGTCTTGTATTCTCTCTCTCCCATGTACGCTCTGTTTGGAGATTTAGGATCAAAACAGGTCTTAAATACGTCTGTGACGCTCTTGTTGCAACAGTCGCCAAGATCCCACGCATTGTAATGCCTGTTGCATTCTGGGTCGCACACTCCGTTCCCGCGCTTTTTCGGGTCACATCTGGTTTGGTATTCATCGCAGTCGCCTCCATCATTTCCTGTAATGTCAAGCCTGCAAGAATTGTCATTGCATATTCCGTCGCCGACTTTTCCTGCCTCGCACATGTAGGTGACACTGCGTCTCCTCCAGGAAGTGTTTCGTATATTCAGTTCTTTCAGCTCAAATGTGATGTTGTAGTGTTTGAATGCTTCGTTGAGCTGATCGTGTTGGGTTTTCATTTGTTTCTTGGTCACCATGGGGTTGGTGCCGCCGTCATCCCATATGTTGATAACGCGATAGTGGACGACCTTTCTGCCGCGCAAGTGCGTATTTTTCACATAACTTCGAATGATCTCTGGATTATCGCAAACTGTACTGCCACAGGGGGGCTTTACGATCGAAAGATCGTGGGCATCGCCTGGAATTGTTGACTTAGTGATTTCCGGTCTCTTTTCTTTATTTGCAGTTACTACAACCCATGTGGTCTTCGGATTGCGATTGAGTTCTTCGGATCCCGCAAAACTTTCATATATTTCGAGGTGGACATCAAAGTATGGCTCAACACTTGAGATGGAGGCGAAAACATTCGTGCTGATTTCTTTATGCGATTTCGCAACTGACCACAATCGTACCTCGTCGATCAAGCCTCGATAAAACACTCCAGACGAGCGATCTCCTCCCGCTTCCAAATGCTCACACACATCGAAGCCATTCGCGAAAATATGCCCTTTTTGCTCGGAAGAAACCCCCACTTTGGCTTGATTGATGTACAATTTCATTTCCTTGCCACTAAAAGTAGCAGCAACATGAACCCATACATTTGGTTCCACGCTGCGCGGAGAAAACAGCTTCGTGTCGTGATGTGATCGTTGCGTTTGTAGTCGAAAGAAAACTCTCAAGCTTCGTTCCTCGCTCGCTTCTTCAAGTCCTATTTCCCAGCCTCCTTCTCTTGAGTCCGGCGAGCAGTCGTCAAAAAGACCGATCACAGTGACAGGCGATACCTGGCCACCTTCGGGCTTCATCCAAAAGTCTATGGTGAACTGGTGCGATGGTATGGTGACAGCTCCAGTAAATCGGACCACTTCGCCACCGAAGAAACGCAAAGCATTTCCAAATTGAGATCCGATCGGTGGTGATTGTGGAAAGCGAGCGTGATCGTGGCGTTTAACACGACGGGTCGAAGCGCAGTTTGAGCTGTCCTTTTCCTCTAAAGCTTCAGCGGCTTTTATGGCGTTTAGAATTTCGCTGTTACCAATTACCATCTCCACTCTTACTAGCAAATGTAGAACGAACGCCAGCGACAGCAACCGCAAAACACTCGTGCCGCATTCTGTCATTTTGAACCTCAATTGATGCCGTACAAATCTACACTCTTGTCGAAGGTCAGTTGCCGTCTTTTCTCCGAGTGTCCAGTGGATAAACTTTCAAGATGACTAAACACGACCTTTACGCCCCGAAGTAACTCACTGTGTAAGCGATGAAGTAAACAGATAGATATTGTTTCTGTTGATTGTAAATTAAACCATTTGTCAGATCGTATCACAAATGATTTTCTTTGATGTGCCAATTATTTATAGCCACACGCGTAAGCGTTCTTATTAACGGCGATGCCACAGCGAAATTGAATGCTTTCTGGGCAAAAATTGAAATTAATTCGATCATTGAAACGTTATGCTTCAAATGCGTTTTTAGGTCAACGTTTTAGGCAGGGCGTTCGAGAGAATGCAGATGGTATTTTGATTGACACTGGCTAACCCGCTGGTAACGGAAATCCTTCACGTAGTATTCAGGGCGTCATTTTGTAATTTCACACATTCTTGTTTGCCAGTTGAAATGCGTTTTGCAAACAGATTGTTTGCTGAATTTTTACCGCCAAAAGAATTTGTCTATTGTTTTGTAACGACCGTGCCTCCCACGACAGCGTTAACGACATCGATGTGGCGTCTTGCCTTTACCGGCCGGCTGTAAAGAGAACAGACTGCCAAAGTCACTTGACTTTTTTTATCTGAATGTCTAGACAATAACTTATCTTCAACAAATCTCCAAAAGCGACTTTCTCTAAAAGAGTCTGTCGAACATTCCCCAGGCTTTCTGTGTTAAAGAGGCGGAGCGATAATATCATACCTCCATCGTTTTGAGCCAGAACAACATTTACTAGCTTAGTTAAGATTTCTCTCACTGACCTCAGTGCGCGCAAAAATATTTTTACTCGTGTAAGCGCCTACATCTTCTCGGAAATTTTATTTTATTTTCCCTAAAAAGCGTTGCGTGACGACCCTAATAAAGACTGCGAAGGAGACTACTGATTAACGTTCGAGAGTAAAA
Organism: Catalaphyllia jardinei; assembly: GCA_022496165.2. NCBI lineage: Eukaryota > Metazoa > Cnidaria > Anthozoa > Scleractinia > Caryophylliidae > Catalaphyllia > Catalaphyllia jardinei. The sequence goes on along the minus strand of CM042748.1, from coordinate 29,895,910 downwards.
TAAAGTGGTTGACATATTCTATGTATATGAAATAAACGGAGTGGTCGCAGCGGAAAAAAAACGAGGTTTACTGCTTGCCACCCTCCGGCAAAATCAAAGACGGGATATTTATGATAATAATTAGGTAATTAAGCTTTGATTTTAACACAAAAAAAAAATCAACAAATGTGATTCACTGAAGCCCCACCTAGAGGTATTTTCACAATATCAAGGTCATTACCACGGAAGGGAACAGTGCTCAAACATAAGGCAATAGTCATGTTCTCGTGTTGAAAAGGATATAACAAAAATGTTATCTTTTTACTGTTCCTATGCACGCTCATAATCGCTTTGAGAAACTGAAAGAGGCATGACAGAGCATAATTTTCCGTGTTATTTCTGCATTATTCATTTATTGTATAAAAATAGTTGGGCTGTAATTTAGGTGCTGAAAGATTCTGCCTTCTTGCAGATTAGAACATACATGAACGCTAGAATAATTTTAGGCTCAATGCCAAACCTCTAAAAAATCGAAAGATGACATGACACTTCAAAGACATGGTAGAACTTTATCGCCGTCCTCGATAAAAAGCGGATATTTCCTATTGACAAATAAGTTACCGACAACACGTGCTAAAGAGTTTGTTCGCGTGATAAGCAAGTTGATAAGAAAAAAAACGCGTGATACGCTTCTTTCAGTGCTGAACTGCATGTGTAGCTAAAAACAACCACCCACGGAAGTTGTTTTAATCATGTCTTTTATCGTAATCGTTTTTTCTTGCCAGTGACGTGATCTATAAATAAGCCATCAGGGAGGAAAAGCTCACACGAAGATGAAAATGAAAATTTCACCTCAATCGGCTCTGCATTTTGTACCGGTCTGAATCCAAAGAGATTCAGATGAAAAAAACCTTTCAAATTGATTTTTTTAGCTGCGATGCTTAAAACATTATTATTTCTTGTCATAATTAGGACGTTCCTCCAATGAATTTTAAATTCCAAGATGGAGCTACCAATCCGTCACGCACAGAAAGTCACTACTTTTCGTCATCCACGTTTTTGTCGTATCTCGTCTTGAGCAGCTGCAGGCTGTTCAATGCTGTCAGCTACTCGCAGATGAAATGCGGCACTGGCATCTCGCTCTGAGTTTACGAAGAATGAAAACAAAGCTATAGAGAAGACCGCAGAAACCAATAGGTATAAAGTTCAAGACAGTTAACACTCCTGAGAACATTTTACATTTTCCGGCAACATGTCCTAGAAATATCTCTTAACATCTATCCATCACGTTTATCACACTAGAAGCCGCCATTGAAAAAAAGACATCGAAAAACAAGCAAATGGAAGAGCGAAGTAGTACTTTTCATTACCGCTCTTCTACTTACAATAATAAACTCAGTCTCTCAAATTATTACAATAAGTTTCCTGAGTTTCTTCCACTGTCAGTTCTAAGAATTTGCTGGTTCATCAAGGTCACTATTGGCCACACCCTCTAGTTTTGCTTTCTTCTCAACACCTGTCGACCTCAACATATTTTGCTAAAGCAAGGAGAAATTAGCTTTTGATCTGTTCCTGTTCGTTTCTCGAGTGCAGACCTCAAATATAAAAAAAATCATTCTAGTTACTTTATATCTCAAAAGCTGTTAAGGAATACTCCCCTCTTTAGGACTCCTACATAACCATTTCAGTAAAATTTGTATTTTGCCCTCATTTTCTGTGAACTTGACCGAATTCAGCTGACAATGATTTCGAAGAGGTTTGTTTTGCTCTCGACATGCATAAGTTAAGTTAAAGCCATTCCGCGTGACAAGAAACAGACACGCAGCGGTATATCTTACTGACCTTGTCCTCTCGGTTCGTACAGTCAGTTACGGATCCTAGTTTTTCCCCTTGCGGCTTATGGCCGAATTAAGGGGAACAGAGTCGAAGATAAAATAACTCGCTCTATGCTCTAACCTAAGTAAGGACTTCGAAGACGTCAGTAAGCGGCATCTAATAACTCAGTTTGAAACAGGTAATAACAATTTCCTGCTTGGTAGTAAACGTGGAGTGTTAGTTGTGTTAATCAGGTGTTTTATTGGCCAAAACACGTGCTAAGTTCTCTTACTAGAATTTCCTCGAAAGCGGGTATTTGCAAGTTTATCGCACCGATTATCTTCCCTTTGGTCTCCGAGTATATCTGCTTATTCCTAACAGTTTGTGGAATGAGTATTAAAGGAGCTCAGACTATACGTTATTTTTGGTTATGTCGGCCTCGTAAAAACTTACCTTTAATTGAATGAAGCCTTGAAATAATGGTTCACTAAGATGGAAAACACAAAAGGGATAGTGATAAGCCATAAAGTAACAAGGATGGTTAACGATGGAGAAGATTGACAAAGATTACGAGCGACAAACTTAGGCTAAACTTTTGAAGACGCGCAACTAACCGTGACTTAGCTCCTTAAATCTATCTTACCTCGCCGCGTCAGTTCTTCACTTTCTTCTGCATGGATGTAAACTTTGGATGTTTACACCAAGGTGCTTTTTAAATGATAAGTGTATAAACGGATGGGGAAATATGCACCAACCGGAGGAAAAGCCAGATCGTAATGTAACAATATATATAGCTCAGTGATTATCCACAAAATCATACTAGTTAGGAGTGTATTTAGAGATTTAGGCAGCCCATTGGTAACAAGATTTGAGCTCAGCGGCACTCAGCGGCAGAGAGTGAGTATTTGCCCTAAGCCTGAAGTTAAAAGCCCTCAAGCGGGTCCTCTCTTGTTTAGGAAGAAAAGTAGGTTAGACTGCAATATAGTCCATGTACTCCGAGAGTTCTTCACAAAGGCAAAACTCTGCAGTGCAGCGATTGAGCACACGTATCTGTAACGTGGCATATCTTGCTATATTGCATACAGTAGGAAAAAATCATTTGCCACTGCTATCCAAATAAAAGCGCATCAATCACTTTCACATTGATGGCAGTCCGTTACAGAGACCCTAGCCAGTTCGTAAAGCAAAAAAAATCGCCAAGCACTGTCTTTTTCCAGGTCTAAACTCGATTATTGCTAAACATACGGATGGTTAAAAACGTTAAACTGACTGAAACGAATTTTACAGAGCTGTAGTGTTGGCCTTTTAATATTTCAGCGAGCAACAAATTGAGACTCATTTGAGTCAGAACAAACGGTAACCACGAGCTTCCCGCTATCCTTTAAAAAAACCCTTAACATTTATGCTGTACTCTCGATAGAAAAACTTTGACGGTGGCATTCAAGGATAAGTTTGTAATTTGTAAATTGAAATATTAAAATAACATACCCCTAGAGCCTTGTAGTAGGAGCAAAGCTGCTTAAATCCTGGAAAGTCACTGCAGATATAATTTTCTCTTCGTGCTATATGCTCACTTATATACCTGCAACCCGGTAGCTTTAAGTAACTGAATCCACCTAATATGGTGTGAAGTTCACGTCTTGCAAGAATAGCCGGTCTGGGTTAAGATCAGATTATCTGAAAAACGTCTTATTTAGAAACAAGATTGCTTTGGTGTCAAGGATGATGGTTAATATAACAAAACAACTCCATGCAAGCTTCGCTTCCATTGCTAGATCATTTCATAAACAGAAAGCTATCACTGGAAAAAATCTCGATTTTCGTTTTTATCAGAGTAGGAATGAAGATCGGAAGGGGGTGTTGGAAGTGGAAGTTTTGGGTGATGCCCTTGGTACCATGTTAGGGTTGTTAATCAGTTATGTTTTGGTACTGATTCGTGTTGCATTAACAATTTGACAGTTACTTCTGAATGGAGCAGGAGATCAGTGTGTAAACATGAAAGGAGAAGCCAAAAGGTTGACTCCTAAGCTGGCAAGGGCAAATAAACAAAAATAAGTTGCCGAGAATTGAATTTCAATTTAATAGTTCTTTTTTTTTCAGGGACGTGTTTCAAGCGTAACTTCTGTCATTGATCAGTCATCAATAACAGAGTCTCCTTTGCAACATCTTAGGAGTAAAAATGACTTACAGCCATCGCCCACCAAGATAGACTCTGATACATTTTAGCCAGTGAGGGGTCTTTTTAAAAATTTCTACCGAGTATCGCTGTCGATTGCGTGTCCTGAAGCGCTAACCCGAAGAGGACTGAAAGGGTCCCGCCCTAAAATCCCCTGCAGAGCAGTAAACTGACTTGATGTGGGAAGGACAGGGACATATCTCTGGCACTCCGCCATTAGTTGGCCCTATCTGCAAAGTCCTGGTTTAAAAAAAAAATTCTAATCATTATGTTAGATTGAGTGGCGAAGAAGATCTGTATGTCTAATCTCGGATAAACCGATTAGAAATAAACACACCAACAGTTAAAAGGACTGGTTATAATTTACGCACACGTAGTTAGATTCTGTAGTGATATTCCGATAAACTTTTAATCACTCCTACATGGGGTTCTACGACAGTTGTCATACGAAAACTAGACAATAGTTTCGCAGCAATTTAGAGGACTTTACACTGCGGAACATGTTCCGACTAACAGTTCATTTTTCTCAGTTCTAACAGGTTTAGCAGAGCTGAAAATGAAACAAAAGCTTTTACAACTGACGCTACAGCCCGGGTGGTACAGAGAGTGTTATCTACCTCTATGAATATACTTCAGCAACGCAAAATTCAATACTGAAGATCTTTGGCTTGATCCGATTTTAACTGATTCAATTTAAGTCGTCCCACACTCAGACATGGAAGTCATTTACCAATTATCCTTTTAAATATTTCCAAAGTTAACAAATCCGAGATTTTATAGCTCAAGGATAACCGAAAGGGGATTGAAGGCCTACGACTGGACACCTTCAGCTCCATATCTGTAAGGCGCTCAGTATATCAAAGTATACTAAATACCCATTTCATATTCTGCTATTATCCTAACCAAGCCCGGACACTAAGGTTTATACTTAAATGAATCTGCAGAACATAGCTTTAAATTATAAACCTAAACCTACAAGGTGAGTACATTTGTTAAAAGTCGCTTGAGATTACTATGTAGGAGGCTCAAAAGCCTGTGGTGAGGTGAAATTGTCCTTATAAAGTTTTTTTCGGCATTCCGGCATTCCGTCATTATCTCGAACCTTGTCTAAATGGCACGCGAGCTGACTAAGGTAAAAGTGCTTTATTTGTGGATAATCCGTCCAATAAAATACCGAACTAAAAATAAACATCGTGATATTTCCTTTCGTGCCCTTGCACAAGAGAATTTTCTTTAAACCGCGGCTTACCATGCAGAAAGGCAGCCGGAAAACAAAAACAAACAAACGCGAACAAAATCACAGCGTTCGTTTTCAAGATAAGACGCATCGAAGACCATGCGTTTTTGGAAGCTTTTGTTATTTTAGACGATCTAAGTTTACGAGTGCATATTTTGGTTTTATCAACTGGGTCGATGATGTGAATTGGCCACCGTAAAGAGCTTCAATTCACATTTGTTGCTAAAACCAGTTGATAAAACCAAATTATCTTGTAATACTCCTCGCCGACGCAGCACCACAGTTTCTTTAGAAACTTACCCCCTCTATTCATAAGTTAGGTAGGAGCACTCAATTAAACACAACTAGATCTATTAACTGAAGTAAACTTTTGCAGCTGATCTCGTTCCTTGAGGTAGAATAGGCTTGCCCGTCCATATTTGAAGAGGAAAACTTCGGTCGTAAGAGCACGGATAAAGCGAAATATTTGTAACTTCTCATTTCTCCGCATTTTGTTACAATGGAGAAAACCAGTAAAAGAGGTGATTTAAGAAAGGTTATGCTAACATTTTAAGGAAAGAGAGTAAACTGCAGGCAAAGTTTAATGCAACTGGTAGCAAGACCTTTATAATTGCTTGCGTTTCTTCCTTAGCAAGCGGGCTTTATGTATGACTTGGCGTGATGTTGGGACATGAAGTACGTGCGCAGTAAGGATGCGCAGCAACAATGGGCGAGAACGTCCTTCCTCAAAGTTGAAACAAGAGAAAATGAGGTCTCTTGGTTGAAATAACATCTAGCAGGAGCCCAATTTAGACACATCCACAGTTTAGCAACTCTTGGGACTTCCTGTCACTTAAAAGGACGCATACAGCTATTTTGTTGTTGGTTGAAGGCGTCAAGCTTAATGACAGGACAGTCCCGCCGAAACCGCATATCGTTGGGGAGGAAGTCTACAAGTTTGTAATTTTACCCGTGACTTATTTGTTTTCCTTCTGATAAGAGATATTTCCCGTAAACTATGATTTTTCTGTTACGTGGCTATAAGTTTGGAGAATTCAACATTGAGTGTCACCATAAAAATAGCCCTGTTTCCACGAGCGTGTAGAGAAAGAAAATGCACGGAAAATCTCTGTTCTTTCTTATTAGTATTCAGCGGGCGGTGAAGCATATCCATACTGCCTTTCGGTCTGGACTTGTAATCTTACATTGAGGCTTTCACTGGTCATGACCCGACGACGGACGTTTGAACATTAACTAAATTATTATCTACTCCGGACCTGGTTACTGTCAACTCGCTTCTGCAATCAAACTGCACGCTGGTCCTGGCACGATAAATTTAACCAAGAGAATATTTTCATTTTCTCTTGATTTAACACAGCTTCAGATTGAGGCAAAGCTGAAATTTTACACCAGGCAATGGATGGTTTCACCAATTTTTTCAATGTATATGTACAAATGCTTGTCTTTCAATTCAGATCCAGATTTTTGCCATTTGATTCTATTTGCTTTAAGCCGTAGCAGGAGCGTAGTATATCAGTAGAGGGCACGTAGCCAACGTTGTTTTGACATTTTTTTCCTTGACAGCCATGTTTTCATGATACGGATATTAAACAGTGCTCAATAGACAAGCTTTGAATTTTTCCGAGCTTTATTTTCACATTAGGCTGCAAGTTGAGTACATAACCGCTGTGATTTTTGATACAGCGATTTAGTTAGCAGCTTAAAAGGGACATGTTAAAGCTTTTGAAGTAGGCAAAGCAGGCAAAACTGTTGATGAAAAAGCTTTCTGTGATGAATTCAGAAAAAAACAACAGCTAGGGTTGCAGTTATGAAATTCCTTTCAGAAATGAATGTCAAAGTGCATCGGTGAGCTCTACTGGCTACATACATACACAAAAGCGTCTGAAATATTTAGCTAAAAATAGCTAATTGGGGACACTGGTTGAGTGTACGAGATCTTTGAGATATCGTTTACCGGTCAACAATTGTATCCGCCATCCTCTAACTGGTTTTAAAGCACAGTTATTTTAGAACTAAATTAGTTATCTCCATCACTTAATGCTATTGATATTTGGAGAAAAACAGCTAAACGCGATCTACGAAAATTGCGCAAGAAACTCTGCTGTTACCACTGTAACACGTCTTAAAACCTCTAAGATTCCATCTGAATTTTTAAGTCAGTAGTCACCCTTGTTTAAGTTAACGTACACCCAATCATGGACTTCCCCACAGTTTGAAGTGCGGTTCTTGTAATTTGCCAATTTAACTGTTCGCGGTCTTAGCTGAGTGGGAGGTATTGAGAGCACCGAACCTTAGTTCGAGTTTAAAGATTTCAATAGGGTTTCGTAATGCGGTAGCTGTGTTCGTAAATAATTAAATGCAGTGACCTTGAGGCTATAACGTAACTCGTTCTTTGGACACGAACACAGCAATCGTTCAGGGTAGCCGAGCAGTGGTCGGCCATTTCTCTTCGGTTTTTGATTCCTTAAGATGCATGTGCTGACGGACATTTCATAAATCATAAGTTTGGGGTCCTTAGCTGCTCAGACACTATGTTGGAATCCCTTCGAAGATGAATTTCGCTGCATTTTACGTTGTCTAATTCCTTGCCTTATAGCCCCGGGCTTAAATGTAGCTTCTGATCCTGTCTTACATCCCCGTAACCCTCGCTTAACCGCAGCGCCACGCAAATAACTCAGTTCGCGAAACGCACTTTCGTCGTAGCGAACAATTACTGACTTTCTCGCGTCATTGCGTTATGTTCTTTCGCAAAGATTCGTTCGCCTCGTTTGCTCTTGCTTTAGTGTGCTAGCTACTCACCTCATATATTTCGCCGTTCTTCAGGTTCAGGAAGAGTGCGCACTCTAACGCAGCACTCTGAGTGAAAATGAATTTCTAGCCGGAATCTAGTAGACCAATCTAAGGAGCCAATAGACACTAGAATTATCTTGTCATTAGCGCATGAGATGAAGATATGCTATTCAAGATGACACTTCCGATTAGAAAGAAGACTGATGACCTAGACGTGTCGGGGTTAACAGCGCTGACTCGAAAACAAAAGGGGAGTGGGATCCTTTTTTTTTACACATCAGAGAGGAAATCAAAACTGGAAGAACATCGGCGCAGATTTCGGAATTGAGTGCAAATCTACTGTTTTACTGAGTGCACTTCTGTGCGGTGAAAGAAAGTGTAATCACGGGAAAATGAAAGGAACACTGAAAACTTCAGCAATGAAAACATTACAGGAGCTGTCCCGAACGCGTGCAAGTGATAATCTGTCGCAAATAACTGAAGAAGGCGCGA
>CM042748.1:29832421-29882421 GCA_022496165.2 Catalaphyllia jardinei | reverse complement strand
ACTTATTAAATCACTTACATCAGTTAGTGGGTATAATAGAGAAAAAGAGAGCGCCGGTACGTTTTCTGTAACACTCCGAAATGTTGGAATCATCTACTCCAAAAGCTACCTACCGCTGAATTTGTAATATTCTTAAGAATGTACTGTCTAATTAAGTTAAGCCAGCTTAATAGGATTTTTACTCCCTTCCTAAATGACTATTTTTTGGCTCTTACTTCGTGCAGAAGACACAGCTGACGCACAACAATAGAAGACAAAAGGCCAAAAGAACGGGGAAAACAATGGAGACAATAGGTTTGTTTAGAGGCGTTCTTTTGTTTAGTGTACTGTGTCTTCTACCCGAAGTAAGAGCCCTATTTTTAGATCAAATAAGCTAAGTAGTAAGATGTCAGCTTAAGTCCAGTTTAGCTTGTATTTTTTTTAAAAAAAACAATCCTTTTAAATGACATTTTTTGAGCAAAACGTGATAGTAACTCATAGCAACCAATTTAAGTCTGCATGTTCTCAGGCGATCAGATTTGCATTATTTTACTGTGACACTTTTGCATTAGAAAAACAGATTCAGAAAATGGGCGCGAAACGCGCTTCAACTTAATAAACTAGGAAATTAATTTGAGCAAAAAATGAACATCACTTTTTCAACTCAGGATCTGTCTGCGGTAATCACGGTAGGAAAAGTACATTCAGGACAACTGTGTTCTCAAACTGAGTTTCTTTTTATAATTTGGCTGTTATTCAATGAATTTTTGCCGAGGACAAAATGTTAACGGAAGTATGCCAGTTAACTACTTATGTTATGTATACTTTGAGATATTTCAAACTCAAAACAGAAGGCCAAACGATATAACCAGAAAACTTAACCGCAAAGCTCAAATCAAACTTCCTTCTTATCTTGGGTAAGATGAATTGGGCGTTGAACAATTAACCCGGCCAGGAACTCCGCTTTTACGCTTGGCTAAATCTAGACAAGCTCAATCCTTTGAAAGGCTTTTTTATCGATGGTGGACAGTACTTATTTCATCTGTGCGACCCGCACCCGGTCTCCTCCCTTCCTACCCCATCTCTCATTTTTCACGTACACCTACCTTGTAAGACTATTACGTCACTAGAGGATGTCGTGAGAACCAGTCAGTGGGAAAAAACAACAACAATGCTAATTCAACAAAACTGTTTCGCCCCACCTAGCCGCCCTGAAAGCCGATTTACTCAGAGCAAGTTGCAAGCCCTCTACATGCGTGTTGCGTGTTTGAAGGCACGTCTTCGCAATTTGTCGCTATTTTGGAGTCTACCATAAAGACCTTAGTCCGTGTTTATATAACCCACGGCTTGTGTTAATCATGTCCCACAGTACCATTTGTAGTTCAAGGTTTTACAGTGTTTACACTGTTTACAAAGTGAAAAATCCCGTCGAGAGAAGGAAATTCTTTACGGCTGGAGAGAGTAGAGGATGAGGAAATTTTAGCCTCAAAGACGTGTTTCCGAGATGTCAACAAGGAGATGCTCCTTGACGCTTGAAAGAGATTTCGAGAAAGCATACCTCACGTTCAGAGTTTCTGAACACCTTGTTGTTCAAAAACTCATCGCCAGGTAGGTACTTGGTGTATTTTTTTGTATTGTTTTTTTTTTTAGAAAACAATAGATAACCACTATATGACAAAGACAAACAATAGATAACCACTATATGAAAAAGACATCACGTATCTTCCCATCGCCATGAAAGCAGCAGCTGACCCAAGGAATCGTTGTCGTAAGGGCAGGATCCCATTTTGGTCCTTTTTCGAACCCAGCCCTACTGTATAACAGAGCAAGAATATGCAAATTAAAGAAAAGGGGAGAAGAAAATGCAAAGAAGAGTCCATACCGAGGCGTTTGGAGGAGTTCAATAGAGTGAAAGTAGTCTGCGAACCAGCCCCGGGAGAGGACGAGGGAAACATTTGGCAAGCGAGCGCACGAGCTCGAAACTGAAGACCTCGGAGGGCGAAGCGATCGGGCTCTTCGGGCTCGCCGAGAGCCTGTTCGCAGATCATGATCAGAGTGAAAGTTGTGTTTTTGCACGCCGCTTGCGAAGAACAGGTCTGTTTGTAATTGCTGAATGGAATGGTATCCTTGCGTGTGGACGGGGACTGTTCAAAGTAACAAAGCCAAACAAACGAACATAACATTCATTTGTAATGGATGCTGTCAAGGTTGTAATTATACGTCTGAGCTTCATTAAAATCGATGGAGGATATTGACATCTTCCCTTTGCTAAAAAACTCCTTTCTTCTCCTTCGCCATTTGTTCAAGTACGTCCCGTTTCACCATTTTATCATAGCATTAATGCCGCTACATCGAGCTATACATCATTCGTAAAGCTGCAAGAGTTTCACAAAAGCTAGGTGAAGTTATTATAAGGCTTAAGGAAACCACGACAGCAACGGCAATGAGAACGCCACCAAACAAAAGGTTTTATGTGCAAAACAATGGCTGTGCACCTGCGTTATAATTCTTTGACATAATTTTGGAAAACGCCAACGATAGTGGCTAATGTTCTCGTATATTCTTTGGAATTGAACGCTGGTGTTACATATTTAGCTCGAACAAGTTCTGAGACCGACAAGCGCACTGAACAGATCTCGACGATTGCGAATTTGAAAGGTATAAAATGTAAAACATTTTTTCCTGGGTGTTGCCCTCGGGGTCGCGGAAGTCATTGCTATTTAAAAGCTTTCTAATATTGACCCTTTAAGACCGTCGTCCTTCCACTCGGAAAGTCTGAAAGGATCGAGTAAAAAAACTATTATACAACAGGGCCGGGTTGTTCGAAAGCCGGTTAACGTTAACCCAGAGTTAAACTTTAACTGAAGCATTACGTTTTCTTATTTAAGAATGTTTTTCACCTCTAATGTTTGGTGTAGTTTGAGATTACTACAGCTCAAAACTGAAGGGCAATCAATATAAACACAACACCTCACCAAAAAGTTACAAAAATAAAATCAAAATTCTCGCTAACCCTGGGTTAGCTTAATCGGGTTTAAATTTTGGTCACTCAACGTATTCGTTAGTTATTCAGCCAAAGGAAACAGTAGTCAGGAGGGTTTTGCTGTTTTAGGTCAATTCTGTGCTAAAATGATTACTTAGACGCTTTGCTCATGAACAAAATGCTTCTGTGAAGCTACGACGAAGATATCAAATGAATTTTATCAGAGAGGGCTAACCATAATAAATTTCTTGAGGATTTTTTGACGACGTAGCATCAAAACTTGAAAACACTGGCCAATTTTTTCAAGTTTCAAGCCATTTCTATCCTTGCCATCAGTAGCGACAGCTGACAGGAAACAGTTTCAGAACCTTCAAATAGTGTTAAATGACAAAACTACGACGTTATTTTTGGAATTCAATGGACCCGAAGACACCTTCTAACTTTTTATAAAGTGTCAAATAACGTGACACTGCCCCTTTAAAATAGCAACTGCTCTGCGAGCTAAGACTTCTACATTTGAATTGTACTTATACTCATTCATGCCACTGTCAAATGATGACAATATTGTTTCAAAGTTGCATTTCAAGAGAAGGTAAAAAATAACAATATAGCCCTCGCTCAAATTCCAGCCTTGTAACATGTCCTCAAATTTGTAGACGTTCTTATTGAAAGTTAGGTTTTAATACAAGAGTGTCCCATTGTTTTGCTGGCTATTCTGACAAATTTCTGGAGCAATTTCCCTCGAGTCTCTCACTGGTTCTCAATTCTTGTCCTTACGTGACCACGTGTAGGCAGCAATGTTAACAACACTCAACCCAATAATTCAGGTCGAATTTTTAAACTTTGGATTGTCTCTTCAGGTAAGCAGTAAACTGGATTAACAGGTTCAACCTCGGATGATCCCAGTAGTGCTAACCCGGCCAAGCCGAATAGCGTATGGAACGGATCGACCTGCCAAAGAAACAAGAAGACATTAAAAGATTATGTCAGTCAAAGCGGAAAACCACCTCAATGAAAAACGCATATTTTGGCTGTCCATAAAATCTTGTTTAGTTCTTTACAACTCGCACTTCACTATCTGAGCATGACAGAGCTGTTCCGCTGCAATACGACAAACTTCGTGTTTTTTTTATTTTTTTAAAGTTTTTTTTTAACGCAGTCCGTGTCGTGGCTTCAATTCTGCATGATGACGACCAGATTGGAAAGATAAGTAAGCAGTGCAATTACCGACAAAACCACACCTTGGAAAGTTCAATATAGACAACGACAACACAACGAGAACTGTTTGTACTTGAAGCAAAACAAACAAAGGAATCATTTTAAATTTCCGGCAAAGGAGAGCACGACAAAACCAAAGGTTGCCCCATATTGCAGTCATTGCTGACCATTCCTTACTTGTTAACGGGACGCTGTAGCTTTTTGTGGTTAACGTTCACCAAAAATTACTTCTAAATTACTGATCTTTTACATCTTAAATTGTGAAAAAGCCTGTTTAAATTGCATACATGTACAGAAAATGTATAATCTTTAAAAAGTTTATAAATTTTCTGCAGCCTTACCATATCACCAGGCCTGTCAGCAAATCCGCCTGTTTCTTCATCTTGGCAGGCAAGAATGTAACTCTGTAATTTGTCCTGGAACAACGAATGAAATCATACATGGTGAACTTTCGATCTCTCGTAAGTTGAAGGGCAACGATTGGTTTAAGAAATTGGAATTTCCCTTTATTTATATATATCAGGTTCGGACAGAATTAAAAAAACAACCTTCAAATCAAAGAAAAGCTCATATTATAAGTACAATCACGTGAAGTTGCAAACATCTTGTCAGACATGGTAATAAAGCACAAAGGAAAGAAGATTGACATTGGCTGAGAAGTTAAGGCTAAAATAATTGTCTTGACAACAAAAAACTTCATTCACCACAGCACTTGGCCCAAAATTTCTTATTGAATTATAATCATCTCGAACACTCATTTCTCCAAGTAACTGCTGCGGTTGTTTTTGTTGTTGTTGTTGTTTACCTTGTCAATCCAGTGTAATTTGCCGATAATCTTGAGCGATGCCAACACCCACCATGAGTAGCAAACATCCGGAAGTTTTTCCGGTCGGCCTGGAACAAATTCAAAAGAAAACGACATGGCTTACTACCAAAGTATCTTGAAAGATTTAAGATATTCTACGAGGCATATACGATCACTAAAACATCACTTCTAAATCTGCGAATAGTTAATCGTAAACTCAAAGCTTCTAGATCTCTACAATCATAACGCATAATCCTTCTTGTCCTATCACTTTGATTTTCCAAGCTTGGGGCCGTTCATTTTTTTCGAGGTAAGGGGGGCTGGTGGGATTTGAGGGGGAGTCGCCGAAAAAAAAAATCGGCCTTAAAGGGGGCCCATCTAAAAAAATAAGGGAAAAGAGGGGGGGGGGGTTCACGTAAAATATTTTAGTAATACTTTAAGATGGGATATGTTTTACTATTCTCATAAAAAAATATATCCCCACAGAAACAAACAAAGTAAGTTTTTAAATCTATTCTGCTTCTGCTTTTAACAACGTTTCCACTGCCACAGACTACAATTTTTAAAGCTACGGAACTTAAGATGATTCCTAAGTATTGCATTGTGCATCCCTACTGCACACGATTTTCGCGTCAGTTGCGTGCGCAAATGAGCGCGTGCTCGTACACAACGAAAGAAATGTCCCTCCATCTAAGCTCGACGAAATAAATGTCCTTTTTCTTTTAAATGAGCATGGTGACCTATTTTTTATCACATAAAAATAATGTCCATATTATCCTCCTAAAGTTAAAAAGAAATAAAAAAATTCTATCGGACAGAAAAAAAAGAAATGGGTGAAAGCATGCATAAACACCGTACTCGGAAATAAATATTATGACCACGAAAAAAGGACTTTACTAACGCTTTAATTTACGTCCACTTTGTTTTAAATGGTGTGATTTTTCCACAAATTTCAAATGATATTGTTCCATATGCTCGACACCTTCTACCTGTCAGGTTTTCCCCAAGTTGAATAACTATGCATCCACCTGCGTCAAAATATAACTTGGACCGATGAATAACACACGTGATTAGCACGAGTACAGGCATAAATTGAATAAGATTGGCCCATCACTTCTCTTAAGCGAGCATGATGACTTATCATTTTTATCGTGTTTTTTGAAACAGTGCTTGGTAGAAAACATTGAGGGGAAGTTTCAAAAATATCATCGGCAACTTTAATTTCTGAGTAATCACCTTAATGTATACAAAAGAGGTTTCTTTCTTTATATTTAATTTTTATCTCTGTTTTGTTGGATTTTTTAATCTTTTTCCTTAAAGCTTATCAAATACATTATAGTTAACATAGCAGTACTTTGCTTGACCAGAATAGTCAAAGCTACCTGCAAGCTGCTAAAGGCTTTTAAACTATCTTGAAGAAATACCTCTTACTAACCGAGTTCGAGGTCCGTACCGTAAGTTACGGACCGAGTTTTTTTCCCCTTCGATTTATGGCCCAAGCGCGAAGCGCGCGGGCCATAAATCGTAGGGGAAAAAACGAAGATCCGTAACTTACGGTACGGACCGAGGAGACGAGGTTAGTAAGATATTTATTATATCTCTATTGTGTGTCTGAAAGGTTCGGGAACGATTTCCATTCATTAGGAACGGCTTTAAATTTCTGAAGCAGGTTGAAAGCAAAACGAATCAATTTGAAATCGTTTTTAAGTCGTTAGCACGCTTTAGTACACAATTTAGAGTAAAAGAAAGTTTTAAACTTTTATCTGCAGCATAAGCTGAAAAACTTTGGCGATAAATCACGCAACAGTTTGGCAACAAAAAAAATTAAGTTTTAGCGGCCGTGCAGGAAAGTACGGACCGCTAAATTAACCAATCACCGCGCGCGTACTAACTTAGAGATATAATAAATAAAGTTATTGTTAAACATTGATTTTCCCTGCTGATCTTCTTCAAGCTCGTCCTCGTCGCTTAATTGTGCTGCTGTGGGAAACGCTTTCGTTCTTTTCAGGCAGAGCATACTCTTCAGGATACAGGAAGTAGTACACATTATCTCTAAGCTCTGGCTTGAGCTTGTGATTATTCTACTTCCTGCCGCATTGCTGAAGTGGTTTGATTGCAACAGCTGTGCAATATATGGCGCATGAAAGCACGACAAATCTTGTTTATTGTCAAGCAAAAGTTTTTCGTTTTGCACCTTACGCATATCGATGTGGTAGATTTCAAAAAGAAGAAGAGGGCAGAGGAGAGGGCAAAGGAAAGTCAGAAGGCGACGGAGAAAAATTATGAGGATTACGATTGGAAGATCCGACAAAACCGAAAAAGCTCCGAGTGCCAAAGCTGAACAAACACCATAGACTGGACAAGCATCTGAAGAGCCCCAAAAATGACAAGATTAAGGTAATTACTAGACACTGGCTTCTCCAAATGAATCCTGAAGGAACTGATCTGCTACAAACAAGATCGAGGGAAACTGAGACGAAGCTGAAAACGAACCTTTGCTAGACGGTGATAACGACGGTAGTAATGAAGGCGACAACGGTGAAATCGAAAACAGTAGTGATGAGGAGAATAAAAATGATTACATTGACTCTGCTGATAGAGATGAATCGAGTGATGTCATTCTTGCCTTCATCAATGACGAAGAAGAGGTTGAGAGGCCAGCCACAACACGTTGGGGAAGAGCTATTAATAACCAGAAGATCAGAAATTGATTTTTCTTTCTATTATTTCTTTTACGAGTTCAGAGCGAGCTGGTACATTTCTTTTTTCCCGACTTTGTAGTATACAGTGAAAAAGTGACAGATGCATCTGTAATATGAATTGTGATACCTTGATAATGCCAAAAGATTCTGTGTTGCTGTACAGTATGTATAGCTCGTTTAATTGACAATTTTTTGATTTGGGGGCAGGGGGGGGGGGCGCCGAAAAAATTTACCTCCATTGAGGGGGGGTCATGGAAAAAAAATTTAAATGACTGAGAGGGGCCATACAATATCCCACCAGCCCCCCTCCCCCTCCCCCCACCACATAAAAAATGAACGGTCTCTTGGCTCAAAAAACTTGATCAAAACAATAGTACAATATGCATGGGTTATTGACCAAGCTTTTTCGGTCAAGATGGCCGGATATTGGCCAAGTTCTTTCTTTGGGTGTTTATGGACCGAGACGGAGTCGAGGTCCATAAACTTGCAAAAAAAGAACAAGGCCAATAATCAGCCACCTTGACCGAAAAAGTTTATTCAATGAAGGATTTACTATTTGGCTTTCGGGGAAAATATTTCTCAAGGGACACGGCAGGAAATCCCGAGCGGGTGAGATAGCTCCATCTTCCCGCTCAGGTAGCCAATCACAGCGTGCGATTTGGTTTATCTTGCTTGCTCACGGCATTAGCCATATAAAAGTTCCCCAATCAGTGAGGGGTAATCAGCCTGAACCATCCTTTCTTTTGCTATTAACAGCCTACTCAGTGTATTTCTATCTTGAGGTTTTCACCTATCTGAAGTTTTTTTTCTGATCTCAAGTTTTGTACATTGCAAACAACAAACCTAACTCAAGGACACTCACTACTTTCACAGTTCTCAAACTTTCCAAGATCTTGCAAGTGCGATGTGCTAAGTACTTGCATCAGTCCCGTGCCTCGCTCATCACAAAAGCCCATTTTAAGAGACCATTTCTGAGTTCCTATTTGTTTCTGTTCCAAAACGAGTCCACATGCAAATCTTTTCATATGACAATAAATAAATAATAATTAATTTGCATGTGTATAAAAATGAGTAATTTGCATGAAAATTGATGTCTTGGTGAAACACATTTTCAAATGAATAGTTTTGCACAAAACCTTGTTTTGACACAGAGGGAAAAAGCAACTCAGAAATGGTCAGTAGGACATGCTGGGATTCTGCTCACTCTCTCTAACTCACCATTTAATCCACCAGATGGAAGCTGTCTCTCACAGAGCCACCAACCTAACATGTCAGCATTCACATGATGAAGAGAATCTGCTATAGCTAATGCACCAAGACAACAATAAATCTGTAGGGGAAAAATGAAAAGTAAATGTCTCAAATTTCACACAGCATTGTCAATTTGCTGTGCTAGCTTTTCCGAGCACTGGCAAATTCTGAAGATTATCAAGAGAACATGAGCAACAGATCCTTGAACTGACAATTAGAAATGTAAGGAGCTCCGCATTAGTCTTACATCAGATTGTGACTTTCCTCTAGAAGTCATAGGAGAGGAATATATCAAGTTAGTTAAAGATGCTAAACTTTTAGGTGTTACTATCTCTGATGACTTATCATGGAATGCGCACATCATGGAAGCAGCTAAGAGGCTCTACTTTCTTGTTCAACTAAAAAGAACTCGTGTTCCACAAAAAGATTTATGCCTTTTTTACATTACATGCATACGCTCTGTCATTGACTATGCTGCGCCAGTTTTCCATCATGCACCACCAGGTTACCTTTTGCAAGAATCAGAACGCATTCTGAAAAGAGCAATGCGAATTATATGTCCTGGTATAGAATATCAGCAAGCTTTAGCACTTATGAGTTTACCAACAGTTGCCAAGCATCACCAAAACATTAGCACATGCATGTTTAAATGCATACTGAGCAACCCGAACCATAAGTTAATAAGTTGTTGTTGCCTGTTCATAAGAGCAACTATAATCTAAGCCACAGGTGCACTTTCACTTTGCCGCGTTGCAAGACAAAAAGATTTAAAGACAGTTTTTTTATGGCCTAAGGAAGAATTGTAAATAATTTTTAGGATTCTTATACTATTGACCTGTCCTGCGTGTGATTCAGATCCTGGCCTGCATCCGAAGCCGCCATCAAAATTCATACACAACAATACGTATTCCACAGCCTTCTGTAGGTTTACAGCATCCAAACGGCCCTGGTGATACAACAGATACCTGTCATCATAGCATTACACTTGTCCTTCAAGTTGGAGGTTTCATCTCAGCTATTAAACTTCAGTTAAAGACATAAGTGTGCAATTTTTATATAATGAACTATTATTTTGAAAGGTTTTAAGGCTGCCATTAAGTGCCATAGCATGTAACAATTAATGCTACAGGGAAAATTGTCTACTATGGGTGCGGGAAAGAGCCTACAGATGATTTAAAACTGGGTTCTTCTGGTAAAGACACAAATATATGCAGGTTAAAAAAAGTATTATACAACCTACCAACAGTTTTAAACTGGCAAAGGCACAAAATGAAAACCTTGTGTCCACTTCCCCTAGGGATGAAAACAAAATTTAATAGAATCAAACCACTTTTGTGTTTCCAAATAAACTTTATTTAATTCTAACCAGAAATCGGCTAGTTGAAGTTGGACAGTTTTACCACAAGAAGCAATTACATATTAATAAATGTTCTCATCTGCACACGATTACAAACCCCACTTGTCCCCAACAAATGATCCATCAGCTTGCTGAAGTTTTGATACATAGTCCACAGTCTTTTCGACATCAATCAGCTCAATGCAGTCATAAAGAGACAGAATCTAAATCAGGAACAATATACAGTGATTAAATTTAAGTACTTGGGATGCAGTCTGTGAGCCCTAATTGTTCAAAGGGTAGATGGTGTAGTCCACCAAATAAATGACTATCCAGGGGATAAATTCTAACAAAACAAAGTTGTTATGGATATTTGACAGTTATTGAAGCAGTGCACATTGGATATGAGTTGGCTATAACTACCTCTAAAAGTAAAAACACCCCCAAAAATTATGTGGGCACTTGCAATTTTTGTCGAACATGGTATAATGGTTCATATACATTGATGGCTGAGCCAATAAAAACTCTCCAATTTTAATAAAATAAGTTATCCAGTGGATAGCATTATCCTGCTTATAAACAACTAGCACTAGTGTAGAGAAATGTATCGTGAGAGTTAAGTGTCCTGCCACAAGAACACACTCAGAAGAACCCACCCAAGGATTGAATCTGGATCTTGAATTGGACCCCAACATGCTAATCTGTACCTCCCTAAAACTAGAAAATCATCATCATCATTTTGGACTCTTCACGTGAGAATAGGACTTGCAAAACTTAGACTCTTAAACATGGAGTGATCCTATAAAAGGCACGGAAGGCACGGACTGCCACCTTTGAAGCACCTTGTTTGCTTTTTTGTGCAATGGTGGAAGCCGGAATAACAGTCGCTTAACATAGAAGTCGTGGAGAAATTATGTTTTTTCATTAAAACAATGGAGTCATCTACATAGCATAATATAAGGTACATAATAAAAATACAGTGAAAATAATACTTAATATATTAACTTTTATAAGATACGTTTGGAAGAACAGAAATGATTAAAGAATTAGAAAAGTCGATTTTCTTTGTAAATTCTTCTCCTGAAGCAGTCATTCTTTTAGTTCAAAAGGCATTGTTTACTTGTAAAGTAAAACAGAAAATAACACCAGTTGCTCTCTACTCTCCAGAATTTTGTGGCAATGCACTAAACATAGACCTGAGTGAATCAGCCAAACAAATGTGAGCATTGGTCATCTGTTGGAATTTTTGATTGACAGGCTGAACACCTCAGCCTTGTTATACAGGATCGCTCTGTGTGTAAAACACTACATTCATTAACATACCTGAATTGCACTTAGTGTGTACAAGAGATGAGGGTCGTGGTTATGACTAGCACTAAAACCACCATTATCATGTTGACAAGACTTGACAAACTCAATGATTTCATCCTTCTCCATCATATCCTGCTTGTTCATTAGAAACATAGAGGTAAGACCCCAGTAGACTCCACTCATACGTAAATATTCTGTAATGCAGTACTCCTGAAATAATACCACCAAAAACAGGTAAAATCAATAACATAATTTTTTCCTGATCATGCCCTTTTTTAGTTAGCTAGGTAGTCAGTTGATTGGTCAGTCAGTTAGTGGGTACGTTGTCTGGTCATTCGGTCAGTCAGTTGGTTGGTTGGTACGTTGGTAAGTTGGTAAGTTGGTAAGTCAGTAAGTTGGTAAGTTGGTAAGTCAGTAAGTCATTCAGTCAGTCTGCCTGCTAATCAGTCAGTCAAACAGACAGAAAGCCAGCCAGTCAGTCAGTCAAACCGTCAGTCAGTAGGTCTGTCAGGTGGTCATGATCAGTCACCAAGTGGACAGTCAGTTGATTGGCCAGCCAGTTAATGATCAGTCTATCAGTCAACCAGTAAAAACATACTCTAACAAACTCAGCTCTCACACCCAGCCACTAAAGAAATATTTCAACTAAAAATTTAACTGCAGAAATGCAGTGAGCCCCCAAACTATTTGTTGATACTAAGGGTTCCAACTCTTGTTTAAATGAGAAAGAATGCTGATTGAAAACTAACCCAGGAAAGAAATTTGAAGAGGTCAATTTTCACTCATTTAAGAGCCAGACCATCACATGAAATATCTTACATAATCATCTTTCTTCTTCCCATAAGCTGCAATGAAGTCAGCATGTCTATCCAAAAATAGCTGCGTTGGAGAGTTGAGTGGAAGTTTAACATCTTTCACTTGAGATCCCTAAACCCAAGATTGGTCGAGAGTTAATGTTAATATTACAATAATTATTAACTATAGCCTTATTTGTAGAGATTCGTTGTTGCCCTTGATTTAACTGCAGAATACCCTGCCACTTATTTGCATCTCATCGAATACGAACAGAAACTATTGCTATATAACTCGTTCTTCAAAGCACACCAACACATATAAATGAAGTGGTCATGGAGTCAGTGGAGTGGCAGGGTATTCTGCAGTCACTCCACCTCTAAGCTTACATTTTAGTAAAAAACGTGGGCCTTTGTCATATCTTAATTGCAGCGAAATGTTCTTACACAAGGAGAGGTACTTTGGAATTCTCTCTTGTTCATACCTTTCAAGAAACTTGAATGAGTACTTTTATCCAATAATAAAGCAGAAACATAATTTTTCTTACCATTTTAAGAAAACTAACTGTTACCTTATCCGGAACGACTGTGAGGCCGCCATCTTTGAAAGTAATTCCGCTGGTCGGCCCTGACAGGCTTGACCTGCTCGCAGGCTGATGATTGACTGACCACATTCACAGTCACAACCAAGCGCCATGGTCAGGACACTCAGGGTTTCGCCAACGACCAGTTCGCTAACGTATGAAGTCGATTCGCCAACGTCGAATGTCAGTTCGCCAACGTGGCTAAACTACAGAATACAGAGCCACTTTTTGCTCTTAGGGCTGGTTCACACTTTGACAGAAGCATAAGCATAAGCCGACATACGCAGACGCAGTACGATGTTGATAATTAGCACCTTTTGATGGAAATTTCCCTAATAAAAGGTACTAATTATCTGCATCTTACTGCTTCTTCGTATGTCGGCTTATACTGATGCTTATGTCAAAGTGTGAACCAGCCCCTACACGCACATTAATTATTCCTCGTCCCTCCGGGGGGGAGGGGGGGGGGTACTCCCAGAAAAATTGAGTGGGGGTCTGCGGCCCGCTCCCCAAAACCCTTACCCTATTTATGACCAAAACGGCTGAAAACCACACTCTTTGGGGCCCCACATACCTATGTAGCCCATATAAGGGAGTACCCCCCGTGCCCCCCGGGTACATACATACATACATACATACATACATATACTTTTTGTTAAGGCAGGTTGGTTTGCGGCAACCTAAAGGCTGGTGGGGACCTGCCAGAAACTTAATACTTAAGTTGCAAAAATTTACATAAAAATTAAAAAAACTTTAACTTAACATGAAGTTACAAAAATTTACAGAAAATTAAAAATACAGAAAGCCCGTTTGTTTTGATGTTATCTGACAGGCTTCTTTTTCAAATTGAATTTGATCCAGTATTCTTGAGGCCTGTCTAAGTTTTTGTTTAAAAAGCTGTTGGGAGGAAGCATCCCTGATGGCTTTAGGTATTAAATTCCAAACTATGGGTCCTCTGTACCTTACACTATTTCTACCTAGGTTACAATTGTACCGTACATGTGAGAAGTCATTAATACGCCTTAAGTTATAATTATTGTCGGTGTTGCAAGTTTCGAATAGGGCTGTGAGTTGGTCAGGTAAACTATTGTGGAGAACCTGATACATTATAGAAGCGAGCCTACGCTTGTAAATATAACCTAAAGGTTTCCATTTAACAAGATCAAGAACGTCAGGAGTTTCGCTGGGCAGTTTATGGATTAGTTTGGCAGCTTTTAAGTGTAAATGTTCCAATACTTTAAAGGTAGATGGTGAGCAGGATCCCCAAATAGCGATGCAATAAGTGATGCTTGGGACAATCCCTTTAAAATATATTTCTTCTAGTACCCTTGAGGGTAGGCCTTTAAACTTTATCCACTCGGCGAGCCAAACAAACTGCTAAATATGTGAACCCAACACTTAACGCCATACAACTTACTCCTCGTTCTTTCATCCACTGCCGAGCCAAACGAAAAAGTATTTTGGAAGTTGGCTCGCGAAGTAATTGGCATATAAGCGGTTAGCGAACTGACATTCGACGTTGTCGAACTGACACGTTGGCGAAACGACCGGTATTCCTCAGGGATGGTCGTCTGAGCTTTTCAGCCGCGAAAAACCCGACACGATTGAGACCGAATAAAACCAACTCAACATTTCTTCCACGTTTCTTCCAGAGCAGCCAAGCGAGAAAGAAAAGCGGCTGCTTCTCCCCCCCCCCCCCCCCCCCGCCAGCCTTTATCTCTTTTTTGGCCTCGCCCCAGACCTGGCCTCGCCCCATTCCGTTCAACTTCCTCCTGTCCTCAGTAGACCTACATTTGTAGCGTTGCAGTTGTGTCCTGCGTGGCAGATATGTCCTCTGACGTAATAGGATATACTGAGCCAATCATATCTAATAATACGGTTCTATCTAATAATACGCAGCCATAAGACTGGTAACTGATCTCCGTTCTAAGAAGACACTGTCACAACGCAATTTGATTGGAAGAAACAACGACACATACAATTGGTCAAAACGTTTAAGACATATCTGCCACGCAGGACACAACTGCAACGCTACAGACCTTTATGCTCTTCAAGCGCTATTTTGTCGGCCAAGGGATCAAATGGTTTCCAAAACGTTAACGGGTCCGGAAAAATATTTGCACGGACGAATTTCGTTCCTGAACCGCCTGTTTACATGGATCCGTGCAAATTCTGTTGCAGTGGTGTTTACACGGATCCGTGCAAAGTTTAGACAAGTCGCGGTATTTGATTCCAGGCCATAACCGCGCTATCTGAGCAAAAAGTTGCACGGTTCGGGTGTTTACACGGTTCCGTACAAATATGGAACCGTGCCGGTCAAAAATTTGACCTGCTTTTTCCAGGTCCCAAACTTACACACTTACCCGTTCAAAAATTCGTCCAGTTCCCCCGGTCCCGTGAAAACGAAAGGTGGAACCGTGCAAGTTTTGTCCGTGCAAAGATTTGTCCGGCCCCGTGTAAACAGGGCCCGAGTGTGTTACTGATGTTCTTACCACATTTTGACGTCTTCTGTGATCTATTACTGAACAGACGCACGGCAACATGAACATAGAATAACGAAACAAACTAATACAGATGAAGCTTTTTTTTATTTTAAAACCTTTCATGCAACTACACGCGAAAGCCGGCCCTCGCCCACTTTGGCGAACACGAAAAAAAGCTATTTGATGTAATCTGTTACCTATACAAAATGAAGCAATCTTATTGGTTACTATGCGTAGCAAAGAATTGTGATTGGCCCGGGAAAATCACGTCACTGTCAAACCTTACTCTAGCGTAGCCCCTCGCGGAATAGGGAACTAACAAAAGGTTTAATGACACAAACAATAGCTGTTCACGTGCGTTATAAATCTTTGTACATTTCGTTGCCGTTCTCTGCCAAACAACAACGTGAAATGACCAGTTTTGCGTATTTTGGAGAACGTACGCCACGATGGCAAATATTTTGGATTTCCTTATGAAACTGATCACTGGCATTACTTAGTTTGAGCAGATTTTAAGACACATTTGCACGAACTGGAACATTCGCATCGGAAAGCAAGGTTATGTCTTTATTTTTACTGATGTTAAGAAGTGATGTTTTGATGTTTCATTCCTGACATCAATCAGTGTGTAAACAGTTATTTTAGCTTATTTTGAGACTGGGAAAAGTTGAATTTTAAAAATAAACGAATTTCAGAAACATTTTGTTTATTGGGTTTGCTAAATTGGAGATAAAGCAATGGTTATCGGCTTACCAAGACCAATTTTGTGCTTGGTTTAGTCTTGCTCGACTGCCGACTGAGACTGCTCAAGAATGTTTTTCTGGGTCATTTTTGAAAAGAAACGGCTTTATCTTTCTTCTTCCTGCTTCTCGAACCTGTTCAATCCCTAGGCAATATTTTTTTTTGTACTTTATCGTTTGCCCAGTCACGTAAAACATCATCTAAATTCTCAAAACTTTCCGCCATTTTAAAACACAGAGGAAAAAAACTTTGTAATGATTACGTTAATCATGCGTCTGTCCTCTATTAGATCATAAGTAAGAACCAATCAAAATGCAAGAATAACTTAAGTTATTATATAAAGAGACAGCCATTATTTTTGGACAATTTCTGTCCAAGTGGGACTGCCGCATGTAACCGAGCTGAAGAAGCCGTACGTCAGACAAAAGCAAATACACCTAGCCTGCAGACACGCTCTCGGCGAGGACAGAAAGAAAACTTAATTTGATGAGTGCGAAACAGAAGAATTCGGAGAGCGAAGCGACGGGGCGGGACACGCCTCGTTGGGGCTTACCGGGCCTGTTTCCAGGCTAAAATACAGCAACAGTTTAAAAAAAAAAAACAAGAATAAAACTTTATTTCGACCTGCGTATGCGAATATACAAAATTGAAATAAACGAAATTTTTAGTTCCCCCCCTCCCCACACGAAGACGCTTTCGACCTTGTCACGCAATCTTTCCATCCCACGAGGGAAGGAATGCATTATGTGCGAATCCAGAGTGCCTATGGCTTTTAAACAGTGACAGAATTTCAAGGCTACAACGTAGTGATTCTTCTTCAAGCTATTATGCTGCAAGCAATTGCCTAAAATGCTTGCATACTATTAAGACCTTTTCAATTAATTCACGTGTGCGTAGTCCGCATGGGTAGTCATTTAGATATTTTGTAATTTTTACTTTGTAACAAATCATCCTTTTGTAGAAGCCCAGCTCCTATTCAAAAGTTATATATATATAAAAATAAACATCATGACCACTGACTATCGAAATATCCACATCTGGATCGGAGGCAATGAAAATAAGATGATAAATGCACCCGTATAGACTATGTGTCTTATTAATATCAAAATAACCAAATCACCAAAGCCTCTGTTTCCTTGGTTTGACGTCAAGTGGATGAAGTGACATCCCTGGTGATTTTCCCCGCTAATCAATCTACTTTCTGTACAAAAAAATGTTTCATTGAGATGTGAGCACAATTAGCAACCTGTCTCTGCTTTGGGATTCAAGCTCTGTTTCAGTCTGAGTTTGCTCTGACACTCCTTTCCATGACGCACTCTCCAAAAAAGCCTTCTCCCCCCTGGACAATACAGAGCAATAGGTGACCGCAACATCGCCTGTTTCCAAACCCTTCACACACATTGTTACACCTGCCTCCAATGCAGACGAATTTGTTGCCAACATTTGTGCACATTGTGAATCATTCCCTCGTCCATAGCGTTTGACAACATGCATGATCGTTCGTGCGCAATAATTTTTAATCCGTAGGAGGTCCTTCACCGATCTCGTAAAACAGACTTCGTACGTCCAACATGGAGGCCAGTTCAAGAACTTGTTTTTCCACGCTGCCGTTGAGGAGAATTTCTGCGGCTGGAAGTTTAGGGAAGCTTTTCGGGTAGTAGTCGGATCCCTGAAAGAAAATCAGAGGTCTGGAAAAGATCGAAAAAAGATAGCGATCTCCATGCAACAACACATATTGGAATAAAACAAATGGAGAACTAATCCACCATAAGAAAAAAGATGGCGGCGGTACATTTTACCACAATACCTTGCGAACCAAACTAAGCCCACTGGGCATATAGAAAAGATATGGTTTAACGGCAGTCGTCCCTATACTAACAGCATTACTCTTGTCGAGTTTGAATGACTTACAGTTTTTCTTCGTATTTTTATACGCTCCTTTAGAGTTTTCGTGCGCAAAGCATTATAGGTAAATGTACCAGTCGCCATCTTTTTCCTTACCGTGGATTGTGTTAACCCTCTCTGCACTATTTGCCATTGGACCTCTTAATAGAAACGGCTCTCTTCTAACATAAATGGAGAACTAACTGTGTTAACGATCTCTGCATTATTTGCCAATGGGCCTCTTAATATAAACGGCTCTCTTCTAACTGAAAAACTTTTCTTATTCATTGCGTGACACACGTTCAAAAAAGTAAAACCCGCGTGTATAGAACCTAATGGTTTGAGCAGCCGTGACAAAAATTTTCCCGGCATTTTAATACCCAAAAATAATTAGCCAATCAAGATCAAGCAGGTTCTTACATGTGGTTTACAGTTAAATTATGATAAACACTATAACCAAGGAGTGTGACGTTGAGATTGCAAAAATTTATATTTAGTTTAGAGAAAATGCTAACACTGACATTTGTGAATAAAGACTGTATATTCAAGGACCAAACCCAAGTTTATCTACTTTTTCTGGAATCGACAACTATATCCCCTTCACAGAAATGAAGAACCTAATTAAGAACCCGCTTGAGCAAATTTGCCAATAACTAGAATACTAGAACATAATTTACAAG
The DNA here is from genome assembly GCA_022496165.2 of Catalaphyllia jardinei. NCBI lineage: Eukaryota > Metazoa > Cnidaria > Anthozoa > Scleractinia > Caryophylliidae > Catalaphyllia > Catalaphyllia jardinei. The sequence continues at coordinate 29,863,673 of CM042748.1, read as the reverse complement.
ACTTCCAAAGATATAGGTTCTTTTCACGCAGGATTTTATTTTATTCGAACCGATATATGTCACGCCATCGTATCCACCATAGACCTGTGCGTGAATGACTGGTCTGATGCATGTTACTCTAGTTTTGATCAATCAGAGCCCTATCTTTTCTCTAACTACTTCTCTAATCATATTACTCGCAACACTTCTTCGTCATATCCATCAAAAAGAGCTATCACCTAACGCCTAACATCTCTTGCCAACGCAGAACGCCGCCATTTTCCCCCCAAATCGGAGGAAAAACCATATTTGGAAGTATTTTTCAGATTTGGCTTGTGGCGGGATTTTGTGAATCATATCTGCATTCAATTTCTGCATTCAGATTGATTAAAATCATGTCAATTAATCCCAAATCAGTGGAATTTCACGAGTACCACGCTATACCACATTCGATGTGTTTTTTTTATCACAATATCAAAGGTAACGAAAGAAACATATTCTTTGCCAAGATTTGTTGACAATTGAAAACACCGACTCGGACTTGAAAGTGCACGCGCCGCATTATGCAATTGAGCTACTTGTACGCTTCAGACTTTCCTTTCAAAAACTTTTTCAAACCCGCTTAATATGCAGAAACAATACGAAAAAATGTTTGGGAAAAGACTAATGACGCATACATGTTGTCGATGCGATAAAAGTACAGACTACCATAAACCGTGGCCATATTTCGATAGTTACACTTTTACCACAATATCGACGCCAAAGAAATTGCGCGAGCGCGAGCTGAAAAAGGAATTGCGCGACACATTGACGCGAGCAGCGTGGTTGGGACCTACTAATTTTTGATTGGTTCGTTCTGAGCATGCGCATGCAAGTTATCCTGGACTCTTCTTTCGCCCACCTGGGTTCAGCCCCTATATGGGGCGGGAAGAAAGGAGAGTTCAGGGATTGGACTAAAGGCTCGCCTAATAAACAACAACTTGCAACAAGGCAACAATACAATTTTGGATAGCAGAAAAAATAGTTAAAAAGTTGCCTCACAATTAACGCGACAATGGGATGCTTCGCTGCTGAGATTCAGTTTACCAAGCGGTTATTTCAGTATTTCTGCAATTACCTGCTTTACATATGCAGATTAAAAGAAAACGATGTTTTATAATCCCACAAGAGATAAGCTGCGATTTCTGGCAAAGCTGACTTCCTCAACCCAAAACTCTAACTAGTTACAGGTGACGGCATCATTCAGTGTCGCACCACGTGACTCACCAACATATCGAGACCAGTCGTAAAATACTCGGAGACTATCGTTCATTATTCGTCGAACTTGTCGCTGACAGCTATCCCACAAGTCGCTACGAAGGTCGGCAATACTGCAGACGTAACAGAAGGCCACCAGCGGATTAAAGAGAAATAACGAGAAGAGACTTCCCTTTCGACTTTGCTCTGCAAGATACGAATGTAAGGCATAAACTATGGCAGCAAAAGGCCATAACACGGCCGACAAGCAGATAGAAATTTTCTACCTTTAACTGATTCCTTGTTGAAATTCCCAACCCCAAAAAGCAAGCTTCAACCCGGCCCTCACCTAGAAGAACAATCACCGGAAGCATGCAACGCGATCAGCTAAAAACCTACAGTGTGACTATTCAGATAAAAGCTATCGAGCAGCACTTTCATGTGGTACTCAATGTGATCTTGCACATGGTTAGGATTGTTGTAATTTTCAAGTCTGGAATCAAACCCCAGTGTGTGACCATTTAAATGAAAGCCACTGAGCGGTAACTTTCTGGTAGCTTCTTGTTGCTCAGTGTTTTTCAAAATAAATCTCAAATTTAAACTTAGACTACAACAAACGGCATTTTCAGTCTCACGATTCAGGTAGTGTCCTTCGTCTCGATAACGTCACTACTACGATCAAATTTTCTAAAAAAAATTACGAGGCCATACTTGATTTACAGAAAAGTCTAGCCCTTATGGTAGCAGCTACTTTGTCCCTCTTTTCTAGAAAGGAATACTGCGAGAGACTTACTGTGGTTGAGTAGTATAACAATTTTAATTACCTTGCATGGTAGTAGGAACTGTGATAGGTGACATCAAACTGATAAGCGGTTGCCCAAACAAACTTGGAAAGTACTGGAAAGAAAAACGAAGAGGTTCTTGATGACAAAAAAGTGTAAGCAATCGCAGACCAGAACCAAGGATTTTGTTATTTCGAAATTGGTATGCAGTAACATGGCCTGAAATAGACTGCGACTAGTCTCTTTTTGCTCGAAAATCCGTGTGGCAGAAAGCAACACAAGCGAGCGATCCTGAGCGTGCAAGCATAACATGCAAAGGCGAGAACCGCAAGGGGCGTCGCTCGTCTTCTGACGCCCGCGCTACTCGCGGCTCGCATGTCGCGCGCGGACGCTCACTTGTTTTCCGTTTTTAGCGTGGTTCGGATAGAGTAATAAATACCAGAACACGTTCTCCCAATCAGTAACGGAAGATAATGAGAAAAGATAAGTAAAGCTCACCTTAAAAGCATGACTGTTTGAGCTATCCACTATCACCATCAGTGGCTTTCTACTGAAGGGCACGAGGTCCTCTGGATACAGACTAAAACAATGGGATATTAAACAAATTAGTCTGCACTTTCTTTACCACTACAATCTCAGCAGAGATTACACAAACAGCAGTTTCCTTTACAAATTGCTTTGCTGTGAGGTACAGAAACAAGATGCAACGACAGAAAGCTCAAATATGGCAGCACCAGCATTTCTGGAACATTTTAAGAGTCAAAGCACTTCTCCTCCGGTATGACAGCAATACCTAAATTCTTTCTTCATATGGAGACCGGCTAGCACAAAAGAAACGTACCAATGTACATCCTTCAAGCTAGTCCTCAGGCGCCTCGCGGCCTCTTCGTTTCCCGCCTTTTTGTGACTCATAGCAACTCCTCCTAGTTCGTACGGACCTACGAATATAAACAAAGCACTGTGAAATAAAGAAATTACAGAGAACATATGCAGCGCAATTGTCCGTAATAGTTTTGTGTGTGTCCGAGTACCTTCTTCTCCAGCCTTTGCGTTACCAGGGCAACCATCACCGGACACATACACCAACATAACACCATTGTTAGGAAGTTCCTGAAACAAGAACAGCAGATTTTGCCTTCACTACACAACCGAACACACTCAAAGGTAGCGGCATTGGCGCGTTGGTCAGCCAGACCCAAGATATGTGTTAATTAAAACAAAAAGCTTACAACATTTGGTGAATAAAAGATACATCAGATAACATAATACACGCGCCAAAGCCGGACACGTAACCCCCAAAAACTTATTAAGGAAAATAGGGACCGTGTACCCCCGAACAAATGAAGTGGCACCACCTTTGGGGGCTTAAGGTTGATACAAAAACAACAGAATGAAGCGCAATATAAATAAACCTTACGCCAATGTGCTAGTGGCAAGGATAACCGTAGAATCACACAGGTTTCTAAACCGTGTCTTTTTCAAACGTACTAACCATGAGCCTTCGCGTACTGCGCTCGCACCCAGTTCTCTGTTCCGTGTCGGCAAAAAGTAATACCGATTATCACAAATTAAATTTTGCAACACGCACCTTTCTGATTACTTCTCATGGCTGTAAATACAACTGTAATCCAAAAAAACATCGACAATCTCTATTCTTTGTTTTGGTATAAATGAACATAAATAAGTGAACGAGAGATCTGTCTAAAAAATGGTGCACTGAATTACTTTGGCTAGGGTTATGTGCGACACCGATGTGTGAACATCTTTGGCTAACATATTTAATCCAGGCCTAACTGTGGTATTTTCAGGGAGTGAAATCGGTTATTAGACTGAACCAATCTTGCAAATAAATAACGAGACAGCGGAACGTATCTTGCTCGCATTTAAGTGACAAGGATGCAAACCTTAACACCGCAGGCCAGAAATACGTACAGCTGGGATAACGTTGGCTTATACAGAAGATATTTATGAGGATTCGGCCTCTTGGATGATGCCCGCTCGATCTCGTTGGCCTCCTGAAAAAACAAAACAAAACAAAACTGACTTGAAGAAGATTTCTAGACGTTCCTGCTCTCGCTTGATGACAGCGGACTGTAATAAGCACAAAAGTGGCTTGTCATCTGGGGCAAATCTTCGTTGGAGTACTCGGAGGGTTTCCGTTTCCTGGTCTTTCTTGTCAGCCAATCAGAAAATATCACAGACACTCGCGTGTATTCCAAACCATGTTACGTCGACATGACGCAACTGCTTTGCCGTAAACCGCGCGCTCAATAAATCGTGAGGACATGATCCCAACACTTTAAAATGTCGCCATTCGTATTTAAAATGAAAAGACTTACACCTGAAACTGTTTAAGTTGTGTCCAGAAGTTATCGCTCACCCTATCATCGTCGGATACCTCTGTAAAAGTCGCCAAGGTACGTGACGGGGCGTCCTCGGGTTCTCTTTCCAGGGCCTGCAGCATTCGGAACATGTCCAGTGTCAACTCGCTGAATTTGACCTGGAAGTGAATTTCATATGGTATATTATGGGAGTGATCAAGGTCAGGAGCCCATTATCTCAAGATATAAAACTTCGCCGAGAAAACATTTAATTGCATTAACACATCGGAGTACATTTATCAATAAGATTATGAACGCAAGTTTTCTATGGCGTGATAGTTGACGAGGGTACAACCAGAGTCAACTTTCACGCATAGAATGAATGAGAACTTGTTGAATACCTGCTTTTCACAGTTTCCCACGATAATGATTTCCTGCAAAGATAACGACGTCCCACTGACCGGTCTTTGTGGTGGAATGTCCTGAAAAAAGAAAGAAACAAAGAAAAATAATTGAACAGATAAGTAACTAAATAAAATATCGTTAAGATAGCCCATCCATCTAAAATGTCCAAAACTAGGACTGCTTTACAATTATTTTGTCTCCAAAATCATCTGGAAAGTTTAACGGCGCAAGCAGTAAAACGCAGTTAATGGAGCGTGACGTGCAAACCTCGGAAACAGTTAGTTATTGTATTGTTGGAACGTGGTCACGTTATGTTTGGCACCCGCAGAGATCAAGGGAGATCTTTGAATGCTTTATTGCGTCAAGTGTTGCGAAAGATCGTCTAGTCTTATCACAATATGATCTGCATCACGGCAGCTTTCTATTGGTTACACCTATAGTTATGTCTAGTTATAAAAGCACCATTACTCATTGTAAAAGCACTTTCCTTCGGTGGCGTGCTTTACTCGGTAAGCTTGCTTCAGAGTAGAGAACATTCCCACCCTCCCTCCCTGTGTGGAGGATAACCTGTTTGTCAATAAACCTGGGGGTCACCCCCTTCGGGGTTGGTGGCTAAGTCTGTGAGTAGCGACTTCCCCCAAGCTTTGGGCAGCGTTTTGCCCCTTTCATTTGTGCACCTGCCAATAATCTTGTCCGATCCGGTGCTGGCTTACCCAGCGCCAGGGAGATAAGTGAGGCTTTCAAGATCACGCGTTACATTTGACCTGCCAATACTCTTGCCCGTTTCCAGTGCGGGGTAGTGTTGGTGATAAGTGAGGCTTGAAAGGTCAGCGTTCTTGCTATTGTTATATTGTGATCAAGTTGACCTGCCGATACTCTTGTCCGTTTCCAGTGCGGTAGTGCTGGTGATAGGTGAGGCTTTAAAAGGTCACGCATATCAACGTCGCTTCCTACGCCAAATGATGGGTGGCTTTCTTAATTCATTCGTATGGGTGCTATAATATGAATGGGCTATACTGTATAACACAAAAGCGAACTCCCACGGAACAGGGACATTAAAGTATATATAAGCGTCGCTCCTCTAAAGTATCTTCGCGATAACTCACGTTTTCTCCCATCCTGTGTGATAGAGTCACGGGAACAACATCCGGGGTCATGACTGTCACCAGCGAGTCTGCCTGTACATCAGAGAAAAACAAAACAAAACAAAAATGTGGCAAGTACAGTTTTCACGTTGGACTGCATTTTAGTCTCTCCTTTACTCGAAAATCTATGGGAAATGTAATTTCTGACGATTGAGGGACGAATTAGTCAGAAATTATTATTCTAAAGGCATGATGGAGAGGTTCGCGGGTTGTCATGGGACGTTTAGGGACTATTTAGGACTTTGGCGGAAGATTTAGTTCATTGTAGATCAGTCAGTCTTCGTGTTCGACCAGTTTTTGTATGGTAATTATGTTCTACATTTTGTACCTTTCCTCGGGGTCTCGTGCTGCTGCATTAGATGAAAAATACGTTTTCATATATTTTTTGGCTACATTTTAAGGATGTTTTTAAGTGGTTTATAGTATCTGGCGTAGTACAGGTTTTTCTTTTTGCCGTGAGTCTTCTTCTTTTTGTCGTGAGGTTTTTCTTTTTTCCGTAAGGTTATTCTTTTTGCCGTGAGGTGTTTCTTTTCCCCGTGAAACTTCTTCTTTTTGCTGTGAGTCTTTTTCTTTTTGCCGTGGGGTTAATTCTTTTGCCGTGAAACTTCTTCTTTTTGCCGTAAGGTAATTCTTTTTGTCTTCATGTTTTTCTTTTTACCGTGAGGTTATTCTGTTTGCCGTGAAACTTCTTCTTTTTGCCGTGAGTTTTTCTTTTTGACATGAGGTTAATTCTTTTGCCGTGGCATTTATGGGCTATACCGTAGAGGACTGACTGACGCATCCTTAGTGTAGTCAGAAATAGAACGTAAAACACTGAGCGCAAGAACAGAGCAAACAGTCACCTCTTACCTCGGCTCGTTCGCTCAGTGTTCTGCGTTCTTCCACGCCGATTATCCAGCAAAAGAGAAACTGCTCGCAGTCTATACCGATTGAAACTGCATCCATTCGGTTGCTTTTCATCCCTACCTCCATAAAAGCCGTGACTTCACTTATCACCAGTCTCCACTCTTCATCGTCGTCAGCTTCGTAGACATTCACGTACTCCTCTACATAATGATGAAGTTCCTGAGAGAAAGAGCAAACAATCCAACTTATAATGGATTGTCCAAGATTGTACTGCATGGGTGTCACTTTTGTCTTCCTAGAGTTAAATCATCTACTGCAGTTTGTTGCCAGCATCCGATGTGCTACAACTAGGTTTCTTTTTCAATTGAAAAAATGGCTGGGCACAGTACGCGGCTTTTTAGGCGTGCACTGTACCAAAAGAATGAATCACCTGTATCAATTCCTTGACAAGATCCACTTTATTAAGGAGAAGACTGACAACAATGAAGCGTGCATAGTAACGAAGCTTTTTCACCATCAGATCCGGCCTGAAAGGGGAATTGATAAAATATTAGGATCGATCGCATTCAAAGTCTGAGAAAACGAGTGTACATGTAGATGTATGGAACGTCAATTAATAATCTGCCAGCTGTGCGTCAGTTATTCCTATGTGTCTGTGTTCTTTGTGGTGATAATTTAAAAGAAAAGCATTGCCCGCTGTGGCATTCTCCTAGGCCTTCATGGTCAATTCATTTCGGGAAACCAACAGAGAGGGGACCACATGAGTAAAAAAAGGATTGACAGCCGCGAATTATTGAGGTCTAGGAAACAGGCATGATAAACATTAACCAGTAAGAATGCGAGTTCAAAGATGCTAAAAAAAGTGCCATATTTGACCTCAAAAGAAGTCTTGCTTGTTTTCGGAGATGGGGAAAATGAAACAAACATCTGTCCCCAATGGAACCAGCGGTTGTTTTTGGAAGCGTGGTATTCCAATAAGGAAGAGAACTCAATCAACGAGCACGTTGAAATTCCACGTGTGTACCTCAATATCAAGAATTTTCAGAACATTTTTAACACACGCGTTATACATATTTGTCACCTACTTGTCTAATTTACCATCGTTAGTCATATTTGCATACGTAACTTATGAAAGTCACCCAAGTGAAATTTTTTTGTGATCAGTGTCAACGCTACAATTTCGTTTTATGAAACAAACCTAGGCCGGGTTGTTCAAATGATGGAATAGAGAATTAACTGTGAAGTGTAAATTTAAGTGCTAATATAACCCATGAATAACCCACTGGGCGTTAGCCCAGGGAACCACACGAGGTAAAGAAAATCTTTTGACCTCGGATTAGATCTACCGTTACTCTGCCGACTGAGCTACGAGGTCGGACAGAGAAAGTCGGGGTCGATTTAGGTGGTGAATCGCGGCAAAGAGAAAGTAAAGGTACATATGAATCGGGTTGTTCAAAGGCCGATTAAGCTAACCCAGGGATAGGGAGAATTTTGATTTCAGTTTTGTAACTTTATGGTTAGGTAATCTGTTTAAATGGTTTGACCTTCAGTTTCGAGCTGTAGTAATCTCAAACTACACCAAACGTTAGAGGCGAAAAACATTTTTAAACAAGAAAAAATAATGCCTCAGTTACCGTTTAATCCTGGGTTAACGAACAACCCGGCCCTGGCTACTTACTTTTCTTCCTTGCTTGCTTGACTGTAATACGCCCTGGAGCGGATGGCAGAATAAAATCCAAATGACTCATGAAGGTAGTTTGCTTCACTTGTCCTAAGGCTGAAAAGAAGTGAGTAAGAAAACAAAAACAAAAAAAATAGATACCCTCTACAAAAATTTATTATTTAGCCACATAACGGAATGGACATTATAAGTAAGTAAAATTTGACAAAAAATCTTGCTCTCCACCAATTGCCACAATACACACACAAATGTTTCAACCAGCCCAAGACGAGGTCAATTATCTTATGGGTTTTCAAAAAGAAAACCTTTTTCTCACCCAGAAAATTCATCATCATCACCAGCAAATCCCCAACCATCACTATCATTGTCATTATCATCATCATCACCAACATCATCATCTTCATCACTATCATCACCAACATCATCATCGTCGTCATCATCATCACCATCATCACCATCATCATGATCACCACAGACCATTAATTACCACTGCCCCTGCCACCTCTGTTATTGTTGTCATCATCATTTGTCATTGCTGTTGTCATGAATCTGCCATAGATGGCTTCTTGCGATAGTTGGTACCTAAGCCATTGTTGTTGTCATTATCATCATCGTCATCATCATTGTTTCATTATAGCTTCTTGTGCCTGTTTCTATGCTAACCTGTTCCTGGCTACCACTTTTGCAGCATCCTAGGTGCTTTACCCTACCATCCATCCCTCTCTTTATTGCAACTTCCCTCCTTGTACCATCATATATTTAGATCAAGAATTTGTTACATGAACAATAATAGAAACTCTTACTAGTAATGATAGTAAAGTTGTCCAATTTTGGATGCAATTTCTCCTATTTGCCATCTTTTCAGGTTATATTTGGCATCCAAAATAGACCTAGACAAATTAATACACAAAAATATAAGTGGCTAAATTGAATAAAAAAACACGTTTTTCTCACTAGAATATCTATTTAGTACAGACCATATTAGTATGCACAAGTTCCCCTAGTAAAGCAAAAAATTGAGAATCTTGAATGGCTAAAATCCTGTTAGTGAGAGGCATCTGTCTTACAGTTCTAACCACCAAACAAAGGTCCCAAGAAACCTTCCTTTGGTTTTGTAACAACACAATGGGTACCCATTTCCCATTAATTTCTGACTTTAATAGGAAATCAGTCACTCCAATAGACCCTTTCCATAAATGGCTCCTAAATTTGAATAATAATACTTTGTACATCCTTAGCCTCGTGTTCATGTTTTCAGCCAAAGGATTTTTCACATGAATGCGAGACTAAGGATGTATAAGTATTGTTATTCAAATTTAGGCATTAATTATGCAAAGGGTCTATTATTTTTAACACATCTTTAATTACAAAATTAACATACCTGTACTTCTGCTGAAATTTCCACAACTGACAGAGGAAAAACACCAAGTTTAGTATTTCAGCAGTTATTACACAGGAAACCAAGACACCAAGTGAAAAGACACTGTCAAAAAAAACATATATGTTTTTTTCTAAAAACTATCACATTTACCCTAGTATAGACATCAAAAGTTTTTCCAAAATGAGTCTGCCAGTGCTTGTGTCCAAACTGTGGCAAGTCTCTGTGTTAAAGATAAATTAAGTAAAAATAAATATTAATTTCCACTTTGACAACAGTCTTTGAAAGCCTTAAACTATTACTTTTCTAATAATTTAATAATAATTTGAAAATATGTATTATTTCCTACGACATAAAACTGTAAAAACGAACGATAAAATCCGACATTTCAGAGTAGCCATGACTCCATTATCAAGGAAAATATAAATGAGATCATGCAAATTACAACATTTAAAGCGATTTTGGTGCGAAAAATTAACATAAGACGGTGCGAAGATTTTAAAAATACTATAAAAATACTTTCGCACAAATGGAGTCTGATTGCGTGTTGAGATTTGGCTTTAAAGCTCTTATGAAAAGTTATGCAGGTTACACACAAAGACATTTACTTAATCGTGTAAAAGGACACAAACAATAATCCTCCACCATTGCCAAACACTACAAGAACATGCACGGAACATTTGCCGCAGGACCTTCTAAAGCGTTTCCAAGTGCTTAGGAAATGTAAAAACAAATTTGACTGCTTAGTGTACGAAATGCTCTTTAAAAAAGCTTTAAAGTCAAATCTCAACGTGCAATCAGACACAATTTGTGCGAAAGTACTTTTATAGTACTTTTAAAATCTTTGCACCATCTTATGTTAAGTTTTTGCGCCAAAATCGCTTTGAATACTTTAATTTGCATGATCTCATTTATATTTAACTTGAAAATAGCATTTATTATAACTAATAATGAAGAAAAGTCTTAGGCTTCAAGACGACCCATGATGTCGGAACTTAACCAGGGACTGCGCAGAGGGAGGGGTGGCGGGCTTTAAACCCCCCCCCCTCACTTTTTTGCAAGAATAAACATAAATTAAACAAAAAATAATTTAACAAAAGTAATGGAGTGAAAAATAGCAAAAAATCGTTAATTCGAAAGTGACCAGAGTTACTGGCAAAGACAAACGCGCAAATAAATAGACAGAATGAAGCATTAGTCGTTACAATTGTAAAATATTTTTTTCGCTTCTAACCTAGCAGAGGTAAATGCCTTTTAAATGGCTTCTTTTTCCTGCGAACCTCTCAGGAAAACCTGTTGTTTCGTAATTGGTCAATTTCGATCCAAAGTAATAACTGGGTTTAGTTTATAAGGCGATTCTCCAACAAACTGTTTATTAGTTTCAACCTTGATTTTTGGAAGATCATGAAGTTATTGCTCCTCTTGTTATTGTGCGTCCTGATTTTGGCTCAATCAGTGCGAAGTCCGTCTTTTGATGTCAGACTTCATGGCTTGTCGAGCATTCCAATTGCAAGTTTTGTTGAACGCGGTCTGTTTATGTAAACATTTTGTCATCGAAAGTACTGAAACCGCAGAATTGTGCAAATCATTAGATTTCTGGCTTATTTATAGTAATAAAAGTTTGATATCAGTAGTATAACATAACAATCTATGTAGTGATGGTGAATTTTCAGACCCGATAGCAACATCACTGAAGATGTGGAACAAAATCAATAGTTTTACTGTTATAATAGCATTCTCTGTCACTTTGGAGAAATTGAATAGAAATCCACAAGCATGCCCCCATTTCCTCCACACATTCTTCTTTAGCCCCCCCCGGGCCCCCCCCTCCCATCCCCCGCACTCGAAAACTTGCTGCACAGTCCCTGTTAACCCAATTCCGGTAGCATGAAGCAAGCAGAAGTATTTCTACTCCTCCTTTGAAAGGATCATCTACATCTACATATGTAACCTACAAAGCGACTAACCCATCGCTGCAGATTTACCTGCCAGCATAAGTTTCCCAGCACCCATCTCTCCATCCATGGAGAGAAGCACTTTGCAAGATAAGTGTCTTAGCTCAGAAAACAATGCAAGGAAACTGGTCTGGGCATAAACCTAGACTGCTGATCCAGGTAATTGGGCTGAGTTGATTAAGGCCCATTTAGGCTAACCCAGGATTAGGGAGAAATTTTATGTCAGTTTTGTAACTTTTCAGTGAGGTTTTCTGTTTATGTTGTTTGTCCTTCAGTTCTGAGATTGAATGATCTCAAACTACACGAGACATAAAGAGTAAAAAATCCAGAGTTAGCATTAACCAGGTTTCAAACTCAGCCAAGATGGCTAAACATTACCTCGATGCTGGCCATCACAGTGAGTTTATTTTAAAGCTACATGTATGCATAACTTATGATTGGGCTGTTTTTCTCGATATTGTCTGCAGGAGGAGTTGCAACACACAAAATAACTTCATGCAACACAAAAAATAAACTGGAAACTACTGGTAAGGATTCAGTTCTCTCTGATCCCCAAAACTGGGACAAACTTTGCCTCTGACGATACAGCTCCCTCTATGGGCATAGAAAATTCTCTTTGCGGAGCAACTGCAGAATAGCCTGCCACTCCATGACCACTTCATTTACATGAGTCTGTGTGCTTTGAAGTATGAGGTATATAACAACAGTTGTTACTCTTATTCAATGAGATGCAAATAAGTGGCAGGGTATTTAAGCAAAGAGGTAATTACCGTAAAGACTCGTGTATAAGCTGCATCTTTTTGCTTAAGTTTTGGGCCATAAATCACGGGTGCTGCTTATACACAAGACCATTCCTTTCAGAGAGGCTTGTTGTTGTCACAAATTGAACTGAAAACCGTTTGTAGATAATGGTTAAACAACCACAATGAAACCTGTTGTTTATTGATCACTGCTTTCGGTGGCTCCTAAATGAGCCATTTGTTAGAATCTTCAGGACGGGTCTAAACCCGACTCTTGCTCGCCAGTAGTTCTTTCAAGAGTTTCATTTGTACTTTGTTTGAGCAGTTAAACTCTGACTGGCATGGAACCTCCAATCCTCCGCATCCTCTGCGACCGATCACTTCAGCAACACTGATTTCTCCACTATGTGCAAGAAAATACCAGGTGATTCAGGAAAACTTACAAGGCCAATAGCCGGCTGTTTCATCGCCCTTTACTACTTTTATGCCGTGTTTGTCCATGGGAGTGTTAAACTCTCGTTTAGCAACAAGTTTTTCCCCGACTGATGGCTTAAATAGGCATAAACATGATATCCATGAACAGCTGATGTGAAAGCAAATGTTTCCATGTTCTGGCGTCCAGACTTCCCTCATTAAATGACTGCGTGGTTACTAAGCAAACATTTTGCATCGTTCTCCTGTGCTTATTTTCCTTCAAATTCTGTTGTTTTGTTTCAACTGTGGGCTTTAGTGATGGAGATAACTGTTGTCAGTTAGAGGGGATGGGGAAATTGATTAAAGAGAAGCTTTTAAAAGGTATTTTCAAAGTGGACTAACTTATCAATGTAACTGGAAATACACAGATTTCGTCGAGTTTGTTGTTAACATCTTCTGAGAACAAACGACGAACTTTTTTCACATGTCAAGTGCTTTTTGGAGTTCTTATTTTTTCCGAAACCATGCTTGAAAGTTGGGGGTGCGGCTTATACACGAGTCTTTACGGTAATAAAACACAGCTTAAGCAACAGAGAGTTTGCAAAACATCTTTCCTTACAATAAATCAGTAATCAATCAGAGCACAGCCTTCCCTACCCCGAGGACGCAGATAAAGAGTTGAGAAATAACGAAGGTACTAAGCCCTGTCCCAAACTCGAACAAGAAGCGAAGCAAAGAACATTTCATTTAAAACCCATTATCGATACATAACACCAAATGCTTGTTTTACAAAAGCTAATTCTGTATCTACAAGGATCCTAGGGGAAAAGATAAAAACGAGGGCTGCAAAAAGAGGCGGTTTATACCAGAGATATGCATCTCGATACACGCCCTTCATGCAGACTGACAAGACACTTGCAGATGATATATCACAGGGAAGACATCAGAAAAAGAAAAATACCTCAGTGCGTTAAAAAGCTGCCGTGATTTCTCTTGCAGTTGACAAAACTCCACCACGATTTTGCGTTCTTCCACTTTCGAAGGAGAAGACTCGTTGTTTACGTCCTCCGCCATGTCTATTGTTGTTTGACAACAGACTGCTGTCGTTGAATATCGCGGGCTCTAAACTGCAAAGGGACCGCATACGATAAAGATCTTCAAGAGATCTGATCAGCGAATAAAATAAAATGTGATAAAGGCAGTCTTGCAGTCTATTGTCTGTAATCGGGGACCTCCAAGCCTCTCTTGGAGAAAGTAATAGTCCAGTCCCTGAACTCTCCTTTCTTCCCGCCCCATATAGGGGCTGAACCCGGGCGGACGAAAGAAGAGGATATCTTGCATGCGCATGCTCAGAACGCCACCGTTTCCGCCCCCCACCCCCCCAAAAAAACAAAAATCGGGGGAAAAACCATATTTAACAAATTAGACTACGAGCCCTCGTTTTCTACGAGCAGATAGTGAACGAGGCGCAGCCGAATTGACTATCGCTGGTAGAAAACGAGGGCGAGTAGTCTAATTGTTTTAGTATAAATTTACCGTAGTCTCATTGCATAAAAAGCAAAAAATGTCAAGTAAAGCGTAGAAAAGAACTGTCTTATTACGTTATATCAGGTTCAAAAGTAATGCCCGATGTGTGCTGATGCGTAAGTGTTGACTATCAGCAGATAGAAAACGGTAATTTAGCCAATCAAATGCGCGGATTCCCAGTGAACTAAGGGTAAATTTATACTAATTGGAAGTATTTTCTAGAATTGGCTTGTGGCGCGATTTTTCGCGATTTTCACTAAAGCGCGTCTTAACTGCCAAGATACCTGCCCATATCTTGCCAAAGGCTAGTCAATGAATGACTGGCGAATGGTGTATACAAATCCCTATTTTTTATTGCAAAAGGTCACGAATCTTGACCCGTACCGTTGTCGTTGGTACCTGTTTCTGTTTGATTTCTGCTTTATTGAGGTATTTGGATTATGTTGCGAATCAAAATGCTACAGTAAGTATTGTAAAAAAAAAGAATAAATATGCTGCGCTCCCCCTGAAAAAAAACATAACTTAACAGGTCAGTTATTAATTCCACCTCTACCTCTCCAAGCGGCCACCTCCTCGAGCTCACAACTGCCAGTTATCTCTATCTCAGGTGGCCGCGTCGTAGAGAGGTTCGACTATCAAAACGACACAAAGCATCCTGGCCGTACGTGCTCTGTAATTTTCAGTGGTGCATCTTTAATCATCTATAATAACCAAGAGATCATGTCTGTAAAAATTAGCAAGCAGCTCCAAAAGCAGCTTCACAGAAGCTTTATTCTAAATTACGTTATTGCCTGGCCTTTCAACAATCCTTTCTTTCATAGATTGCTGTCACGGTTCAGTTTACAAATGGTTTGTAGTCTCCAGGCTCCCGGTCAGTGAGGACGATCGAAAAAGCAAGCGGGCGACAAGAAGGATCAGAGGCGAGCGGGATCCGGGAGAGAAAAGAAGACCTGACCTCTGTAGCGTTGCAGTTGTGTCCTGCCTGTCAGACATGTCTTAAACGTTTTGACCAATTGTATGTCAACGGAGATCAGTTACCAGTCTTATGGCTGCGTATTATTAGATAGAACCCATGATATGATTGGCTCAGTATATCCTATTACGTCAGAGGACATGTCTGCCATACAGGACATAACTGCAACGGTACATCATCGCATCTGAAATTATCTATAATAATCAAGAGACCATGTCTGTATATAAAAAATAATCTATTAATAATGTACGCTCAGCTCAAGTAGCGGGAACACAGCAGCTTTATTCTGAAATACGTTATTGACTGGCTTTTCAATAATTCTCTCTTTATAGATTGTTCTCATCGTTCGGTTTGCAAAACAGTTCGCGGTGGGAGTATCTGTACATCGAAGGAAGGGAAAATCGTAATTTCAATGGAAAATCCCTGCTATCACTCGTTTTCACATCTTGACACCAACATCACCTCCTTATTTTAGAAGTGCTTTGAAAAATAAATTAGGCTTAAAAAATTAACATAGTACAGACGAAAATAACCTTTTTTTACCTCAAGGAGTTTGTTTAGTCGTATTTTTATAAAACTAGTTACATTCGGAGGTTACAATTAACTCCGCTGCCAACATCAAGTTGAGAGACCTGCGTGCGGCAACCTCATTAGAGAGACCTTATTCCGATGTTACGTTGGACACACGCCAGAATAATGGCTGGAGCTTGCGTTTGTTTGTTTGCCCCTTTATTGAAGATTTTTCCTGTCGACAGAAATTACATATGAAGGACTAGGGACACGCTTGAACGCCAAGATATCTGTGCATAGTTAAGTCCTCGATATTTTTAAACACCGTCCTACTACTAAAATTACAGAATCAATCTCGGTGGGAGTTTAACTAAGCACCTGCCAATAAATTAGTACAGACCTATATTAATTCGATAGGTAAAAACATGTCATTTATTGACAACATGTAAAGTGAAGTCAAAAAATGTTTTGGAGAACTGTCAGAACTGAGTATATGTTTTAATATGAAGGCAACATATGTTGAAGTTTACTGGGACTTGAATACCGCATAGTGTTATCATGATTGGTTAGCCACCTTATTCACGAAGAACAACAGCAATTTTCAAGCTAACGAAAGGAAAACTCATGTCACAACGGAACTCTGTTGGAATATAAAGTATTTCAGATTTGTCACTGGGAGAATTGCTTCCAAGATCAAGAACATACGCTGGGACTGAAGTTTTGCGGTGGAAATTCGCGCTGCCAACCCACGTATGACACAAAAATTGAGTTTGGATATGTTTTACAAATACTTCGGTATTCTCCATGTCATCATATGCCTAACAGAATCTTCAGACGTGCAGAAATTGTCAATAATTCGCTTAGCACTCATTACGGACGCACATTCAAGTACAATTTGGACTGGTGTTTTTCAAAAAGCTCTTGAACTCCGCGACACAGGTCAACATCTGCTACATGAAGTAAAGTTTGAAATTTTTACTGTTTCTAAGACAAATTTGCAGTCATTTGGAAACATTCTTGATATGTTGTGTCGCGAGGTGCTTCCCCGACAAGTTCATGCAGTTTTCTTGCCGTCTGAGATCTCAGTTCCTAATGAATTCATTCAGTTCATCGGACTTATTCCAGTGCTTATTTTGGGGACAAAGAGAGCTCCAACTTTTGAAACTCAGGTAGGCTCTTTGACGAAATAATAAAGGGTAAAAATTAACAAGTCTGACATTAACTTTTACATCGTCTCCATGGAAAACCGTTGTTTCTTTTTTAATTTTTTTTATTCCGGTGGTTCAGTGAACTTCCTTTTACATACTCACTGCTTATTTTGTAAGCAAAACATCTATAGTTTGTCGACGGCTACAATATACACTGCGCAGGAGAACGAAAACATTTGTCGCAACGTCACGGTTTAAGTCTTTTATGTAACCAAGAGGAATATCAGTTTAATTTCATACATGTAATCAGTTTCTTCAGAACTATAAAGCCGTGAAAACTCCTGCTTAGTTTGAAAAACTCGAAATGCGTCGGATTATTAATTGATTAAGGAATGCTTCTCCTTTTATTTATTAGAAGCTGTTTAAGAACTACAAATTGCTTCAGCCTCCCTTGACTCATCAATCTGAAGTTATTCAAGGAATTCTTCAGTTTCTACAAGTTGGCAAGTACGCCGTTATATATGAAATGCAAGAAGGGAATGATAAGCTGGCAAAAGAGATTATAATTTCAGGAGACAAAACAAACACTGGTGTCTTCGAGGCAGTACTCCCCGCCGAGGGAAAAATTGGTCAAAATAAAAATGCGAGAGGTCAAAGTAATAGTTTTAGCTTGCCGGGAGCAGTCGGTGAAGACTGTGTTAGAAGTCGCGAGGGACCTGGGGATGGTTTCGGAGCGTTTTCTGTGGATTGGGACAGAGGCCGTTGTTCGCGCCACAAGCAACACTTCTGTGGGGATAACCATTTCAAACTTTATTGGAATCAAACTTAATACTTCAGAGGAAACTATAGGTGAGAATTAGTTTATAAAGGGGTTTAGCTCTCTTGGTGGTGTGTTCTTATCAAACAATCAGGAAAGAGATAGCGGTTCATGCGTTGCTAGCCATCTTGGTGCAAAGTGAAACCAACGATAAATCGAGCTCGCCTAATTTTTCCTGCACCTTTCACCAGTTTAATTTGCAAGCGGTTAGTTACTGACTTCCTGAGTTCACGTTGATTTAGCTTGCCGAGAGTTTTTGTTGATCGCCTTTTGCATTGGCACAGCACCGCTATCCACACGAGTTACAGTGATAACCAATCGGCCGAATTGTATTATTACGCAACACAATTGGCGTAAAAAACTCGCGCCACTTTTTCATCCAATCAAGTAAAACTAAAGCCAATCGCATCTCATTCGCACGCATTCTCCTGATCTTTGTATCGTGCCAGCAGCAGAGATTTCCTAAACTAGCTGTGATTGGTTCATTAGATATTTTATGTCTGTAACTTTGTGACTGACCAGAGGGATCACTGTGATTAGGCCAGTTACGTAACAGTTACGTACTATTTGTGCACGTTGCACGAATGTGAAAAAGTATCATTATTAATGTTGGCTTTTCTTTATTGCTTTTTGCAGCAATGAACGCACTACAGATTCGTTCTTCTTCAGTGAAAACAGATTCTGTTGACTCACTTAACACCGTTTCAGTTTTACCCTCAACAAACGAGTCTTGTTTTGGTGATCAGTTTCGATGGATTCCGCGTAAAAGGTTCGTAAGGTAAGATGTAGTAAATACATATTTGGTAACAAATGACCATATTGCTTTGTTTTGAAGTACGTTGTTATTCAGCCTGGACTAGCTCAAAACTGGTGTGAACACTTTTCTAGACAGTCTGATACCGAGTATTTTTTAATTAGTAACTGCATGCTACGACATGCGTTGTGTTCTTGGGAAGACACTTAACTTTGACAGTGTTTATCTCCACCCAGGTGTATATATAGGTACCGGCGAATTTAATTCTGTGGGTAACCCTGCGATGGACTAGCATTCAATCCAGGGGGGAGAAGAAATACTCCTATTCACTTCATGCCACAGAAACTGGGATAAGCTCCGGTCTCGTTGGCCACTAGGCTGGTATGCAGGACTTTACTCTGAACTTATGGTCTCACTAAATTTTCCGTTCTTTTAACAGTCATCTTGAGAAGGCAAATGCAAGCGCCTCGCTTAACCAGAAACTTCTTAGCGATGCCTACACTATTTTAAAAATGAAAACAATTCTGTGAAAGCACGATCCTGGATAAAAATTAGAACATATCCATACAAGGAAAGTATTCACATAGAAGGCAGCATTCTTCAACGATTCAGCCGCATTCCTCACAGCGACGCAAAGGCTGTTAGAATTGTCACCATAGTACATGGTCAGTATCTTTACAAGGTTGGCAGTGTGTTAGGCTGCGAAGATGGAGAGCTTTGTACAAAGCAAAGCTTGCAACAAAGATCACTTCAACCGAGTTGCAATGTCGGTGTGCCTTGTTATGAGCATGCGCACTCAAAAATCACGAATAACACGAAACGAATAGACACGAATCGAAACGACACGGAGGAGCTGTATGTTTTCTGTGTATCCGGTTTAATGGTGGACCTACTGGGATTAATACAGAACAAGCTCGGCTTCAATTACGACCTCTATCTCGTGCCAGATGGAAAGTATGGCGCCATAGATGATTCCACCGGGCGCTGGAATGGCATGATAGGAGAGGTGTTGTACGGACACGCTGACATGGCACTCGGGTCCATCACCATCAACGCGCAACGCAGCCAGGTGGTCGATTTCACTTCTCCTTACGGCGAGGTTGGCATCGGTATGATGATAGCAAACGGAAATAATGCCAGACCTTTGATTACTATGGAATTCCTTGAACCATTTGGAACAAGCTTGTGGCTTGCTATTCTGACAACAATTCTTACGATACTCGTTGCGTTGTGGTTCCTAGACCGAAAAACGGGGAAGTATTATTCTAAGAGCAAAGGCCCCTTCTTGGAGAGAGAAAAAAAGTACTTTAAAAGAAGACATAGAGTGACATTGCTTGAAAGCATGTCTTACACGTGGAGCACGTTTGTGCATGTGCCGGCTGGAAGTGGTTGTCCGAGGAGTTTAAGTTCTCGCTTTGCTGCTATTTTCTTCGCGTTCGCCATGATAATCCTGAGTAGCACTTATACAGCTAATCTTGCTGCCAACAAGGTAAAAGAAGAAGCAGAGCCACCGATAACAGGGATACGTGATGAAAAGGTAAGCTGCCACAGAGCTAAAGATTGTCTCAGTACTAACTTACTGAGATCTCTTTGTCCTTGCCCGCGACATAACACTTTAGGCAAATGTCTTGTTTTACCACATGTTCAAAAAAATGGCATATGGTTTTTGTGACGGTGAGCCCCACTGGGCAGGCTCCCAGCTTGTGCCGGGTGGAACCGTAGTGAAATAATATTCTTTCTTGTTGCTTTTAACTACTTTGCCTTTCAGAGTTGTATTGGCAGAATTTATGATGCTTTCTTCTTAGTGATTCTCCTTGTCTAAGTGTAGCCCTAGTTCTATAGTTTCAGACAGTTCTCTTTGGTCAATAAAAAAGTACAAATTGTTTATCTATACACGTTCCCTTGAATTGAATTCTGACCCGAACGGTGTCATTTAATTTGTGGGTATCTCACCGGTAACTCGTTAAGGTAATAAATTAAAGCCAAAAAACTCTGTTTTTTTATTTGTTCACATTTATTTGTTATCCGCATAGTGTAGTTTGATTCATTAGACATGTAAAGCGCTTTTGATCTCTAATTGTAAAAAGCGCTATAGAAATATTAAATATTATTAAATATTATTCAGCTCAGTTGGGTTACACATTTGACAAGTGCAATATTTATAACTTACCTGATTTGTTGATCTTATTTTCATATTCTTTTCTACAGATGTTAAACCCTCCCCCAGGCTTTCGCTTCGGAACACTGAAGTCGAGCAGCACTGAGGCCTACTTCAAGTTTAATCGTGACCCGCGCATGCGTAAGATCTATCAGAATATGAAAGACCACAGCGTGGAAAATGTGTATGATGGTGTCAAGAAAGTAAAATCAGGGTAAAGTTAAGTTAAGATGGAAGCCTCGGTGTTTCTTTATGAAATTAAAAGAACTCCTCACCAGTTACCCAAGATTGCAGCTCATCTGGATTCCAGAGCCTCAACGTTCATTGACAGGAAGGTTTCTCATGGAGAATTTCTGTTTCCCTTACCACTTGCGGAAAAAATCATCTTCTGATATATTTAGCAAGCTAAAACATTATCTCATTAAAAATGAATATCTCACTAACCAAATCAATGCGCGCGCTCTGATTGGTCTATCAGCTGTGGGTTATTGTGCCGGTAAACCCACGGAAAAATTGCGCGTCTTCTGAATTATTAAAAAAAGAAATAGACCACAAGTTTTCTATGGGTTATAGGCTGATAAACCACTTGGGATGTTGGTAGAACACTCGAAGAATTCGTAAACCACTCGCCTGCGGCTCGTGGTTTACAAATTTTTCTCGTGTTCTACCAACATCCCGCGTGGTTTATCAGCTTATAACCCACAGAAACTTGTGGTCTATTGCTTAATGTAATTATGCGTAGACTGGGTAAGATTGTCACTGCCAATTCGTGAGCCTTCCTTTCTCACAGATTTCGAGACACGAAAACTAGCTTCTTAGTTCACAGTGTTACGATGCAATAACAAGTCAGATGAATACAGATACCGATCAGTAAAGAAATATATGTCATAGATTCAGGTTTTCGCTTTTGTTAGCATGTATGCCGACCTCCCTGATCTTGTTTTTACTCTTGTCTTTAGGGAAATTTCAGTCTACATAGACGACCAACCTTACCTAGAGCATATGGTTTCTTCGCAGCACAACTGTTCTCTAAGAATTGTAGGAGAACCGTTTGGTATCTCTGGTTACGGACTGGTCCTTAGAAAACAATCCTCTTGGACCCAGCCCTTCTCGAACAGTATTCAACAATATAGCGACAACAACGTGTTGGCAGACCTGTGGAGCAAGTGGCTGGTGCGGAAATGCTTGAAAAAGGAGGATTTTGAGAAAACGCCTGACAGATTGTCCGTACATAACTACAACGGCGTTTTCGTTCTTGTCGCTGCTGGAATTGTTGTCTCAATTTTTTTCTTAGGCTTCGAGCTTATGGTGATTTCTTATCGAGCAAACGGGAAAAGAAACGCTCAAAACTTTGAAACGAGAAATGGCAGTAATGAAAGGAGTAATGGAAAAATTTGCTTCCACTCAAGCAGGGCTGAATAGTGAGGCACAAAACAATGTTCAAGGTGTGGCGCAACTCACTTTCGCGTCTTCAAACCAAGGGCTGCAGCTTAAAACATTGGACTATGACCATAAAGTACCAGAATTGAATAGCAGACTTGGGTTTAATTCAGTTTGTTAAGTAAATAATTATATAGTAAATGGTTTGAACCCAGGAGTATCAGTAGTTCGTATTGTGTGATCGTCCGGGTGAGTGTAGTTCTGAAAAGAACTGTTAACAGATGTCAACAACTACCGGCACCTTACAAACGACTTGTCCACGACGAAAACGAAACCGACAAACGGACTTCTAACAGATGAATGTTGTGCCGCGTAGCGCTATGAACACAAATGATGCAACAGAGAATTAACTCTGAAGTGTAAATTTTAGTTAGCTCTAGTAAAGGGAATCAGAGAACCACACGAGGTAAAGAAAAAATCTTTTGACCTCGGTGGGAATCTAACCCACGACCTCCGGATTAGATCTACCATCACTAAGCCGACTGAGCTACGAGGTCGGACAGAGAAAGTCGGGGTCGATTTAGATGGTGAATCGCGGCGAAGAGAAAGTAAGGGTACATGAAGTGTAAATTTTAGTGCTAATGTAACCCATGAATAACCCACTGGGCGTTAGCCCTAGTAAAGGGAATCAGGGAACCACACGAGGTAAAGACTTGACTGGTCACAGATTTGACTGGTCACCATTTCAGGTGTTTTTAACTTTTCAAAAGTCTCTATGCTTAAAACAGTAAACTATTTGTGTTCTCCTCTTGATCAGTTCTTGTAGGAGTTTTCTTTTCTTTTCTCAAGTAAGCTTTGATATTCCCAAGCGGGTGGCAGATTTAATCAGCTGGTGTCAGGTTACAATACAGTTCTAGGGTACAAAAATATTATTTTTTCATAATCTTTGGTTCTCAAGTAAGCTTTTTAAAATGAATACTTCGCATGATTTAGAATTAAATCTTAGTCAGAGAGAGAGAGAGAGAGAGAGAGAGACAGACAGACAGACAGACAGACAGACAGACAGACAGACAGAGACAGAGAGAGACAGAGAGAAAACAGCGCTTACAAACATAACGAATATGTTTCGCATGGTATATTCAGCTTGACGTTTCAAATGCAACAACATACATCTTCAGTAGTGACGGTTACAAGATATGACAAGATTTAAAAAGACTAAGACTAAAGCGAGGAATTACATCCGGTAAGAATAAACAAAGAGTTTTTCACCACTAACGTTTTCATTAAGGGCGGGTTTCAAGTCCCGTTTTAATACACTGAAAATTACATTGACCACTTGCTAGGATCTCGATGATGTTGTGACCGGTAGAAGTTGAATGATCAGCAACAGCGGAGGCGTGACCAACTTGAGTGAGAGCTTTGAAGTGCTCCGTCTTTCTGACATGCAAACTTGTTGTGGTTTTACCAATGTAGAGAGCATCCCAATCCCAGAAACTGGCTTTGTAGACAATTTTTGAAAGGAAGCCGAGATTTAATTCTGCTAGTGTTCTGAAAAATAACCCTGAGATCGACGAAACCATAAGATTTATTGACACAATATTTTAGTCGGCGTGTAATAGCACGGCTATGGAAATCTAAACAAGGTAAACCAAGGATTACATCTTTCTTGGGAACTGTGAGAGTAGGTTCTAAAGGCCTGTCCCCCGGGGCCTGTCCTTATGTTTGTTTAATACATCATCGACGTTGTAGTTAATCATGCCTCTCGGATAACCATTTTGAAGCAAGGAATTCTTCAGCGCAGATAGAGTCCACTGCAATAAGGGGATGCGTGAGCAACGATAGGTAAGTGTTCGGATTAGATTGGTCTTATACTTTCTGGGAGTGAAAAAGCCCCACTTGGTGTAAAGACCAGTGAAAGCCTTTTTGTGGTGTACAGTGTAGTTAAAAATGTTTTGTGATCACTCTTGATACAGACATCCAAGAATGGAATTCCTCGGTTCTCTTCCAGGAGGGGGACATGGGGGTTTGCGGTGTTGCGGTGTTGGTTTTTTTTTACTGCGGTGGTGCGGTGAATAAAGTCTCAATTTTCGGTGATGCGGTGATCTCAAACCCTTCGGTGTTCGATGTTTGTGTTTTTCACGCTGTGGAGTTCGGTGAAATGAAATTATTTGCGGGGCTAGAGTTTCTTGTTTGGTCCTTCTCAGACCTAAATTTAGCATGTTTAATAACTTCGTTGATCAGTGATAATTTATGACAATCACGTACCATTGTGTGTAACGCCAACATTGTCTAGTTAATCTTCAATTTGCCTGCGTAACTAGCCTGCGAACAGGCTCCAAGTTGGAGACAAGCACAGCAAAAATTCGGCGCGAAGCGCCGAGCAAGTGGAGCCTGCACGCATCTTCCCAAATCGCAGCTGCCTCCCACGAGGAGAACAGCTTGTCAACTGTCAAGTTTCAACCAATCAGCGCGTGCGGAAAGTCAAAATCCACAGCAAACAAAAAATGATGCACGTGAAATTTTGGTGTTCGCTTGTCTTTTCTCACGGAAAAATTATCTGTGGTTAAAAAGCCAAGACACAAAACCCTAAACAATCACTGCAAAGCTGCGAAGCTCAGAAGGACATGTGAAGGAATGAAATTTGTTTAGAGAACGATAAATGTGGTCAATCCGAAGTTCATCGCCCGAAATCGAGTCAACGTTAGCAGTATCATCTCGGGTCAAAAAGAGCGCTGCCGCCTTCCCTATCTTCTCTCGAGAGAAGTCCCAGAGCCCCAAAATGTACAAAGTGTCTTCCGAATCCCAAGGGCCAAGTTGCGAATATGAAGTCCACAGAACCAGAGTCGATGCGGGTGCTCGAAAATATCTGGCAATGCAATTTCAGGAAAATTGTCCGTAGCGATCCGTGAGAATGCACATCCTGTCGGAAGAACCGCGAGCACATCATCTTTCTTAACGAAACACTCCACGGTATTATGTTGTTTGGGCTTCACATTGCAGTCTAAACTTTAAATTAGTTGATGAATGGTCACAAACCTTGTGAAGAACTGCATCTCTCATTTCCGCCATTTTGATTTTTGTCTCTACCGGAACTGAAAGCTAAGACTACGTCATGAATAATTAAAATCCACCAATCACCGCTCTGCGTCCAAAATGTGGACGCAGACAATTGGGTATTCAGGAAAATGCATGCAGGCTCCACTTGCTCGGCGCTTCGCGCCGAATATTTTTGCTGTGCTGGTCTCCAACTTGGAACCTGTTCGCAGGCTACTGCGTAGCAAGCGTTCCCGTACGAGCCGAACGAAATATTCAATATGCGAAGCTGTTTTTGTTTAAAATGTTCTTAATAAATACGTAACTTAACAAGTGACTTGATCTCATTCATCCGGAGCTCAGCTTTCTTTAGACACGTGGAAACTATGGTCGATTCCTGGAAATTCTGGAAACGACGACAAGTTACGTGGCTCTTTTCTACGAAGAAGGAAAAAGTGGCGAAAACTACCGGTCGAAAAATAAATTCAGATGTCGGGTTAGCAGTTGCCATTCTTTATATCTGAATGTCCTCATGGTTTAGGGTCGTCTAGGGGTCATTCAGATACAGGTCTATATCGGCTCCAAGGTCCTGTGACCTTCTCGATCTTCTATTTTTTCAAACGATTATCGGGAAATGTTATTTTATCTCTTGGCAGCTTTCCGCGTCGACTTCTCAGTCATGTTCTTGGGCTTTCATAGAAACGAGCTCTCCCGGTAAGATCCGTAATACGGGTATCAACAGTATCGACGCGTACTGTAGGCATGCGTTGACAAACATACGTTTTGATATATTTATTTTTGTGGATAATTGTTCAGGTATAAAGTATTACGTCAAATGAAGACGTTAAAATTATGTAGCTAAAAGTAATTGTTGCGGTGACGGTGTTTCGAGGACTTTTCTTGCGGTGATGCGGTGTTGCGGTGTTTGAAAATCGAGCCTACTGACTCCGTCGGTTTGATCTTCACTAGATCGTATCGCTCCACACTTCGACTACAACTCCGTAGCTAGTGAAAAACAGCCTTTAAATAACAAACAAATGCACAACGGACAAAAACATTGAGAGTAGAATAGGTATCTGACCCACACTTCCAGCTGTTATTGAAAACCTCAACTCAGCAAGGATTGCGAAGAGCGCGATTACTTCCCTGGTCGGCCCAGTAAAGGGGATGTTAGTCGGGGCCAAGAGCCCCTGTCAGGGCTCATAGGGCTAAAGTTACAAGTCCTGGGCCGGGTTGTTCAAAGCCTGATTGAGCAAACCCAGGGTTAACAAGAATTTTGATTTCTGTTTTGTAACATTTTGGTGAGGTGTTCTGTTTGTATTGTTTGCCCTGCAGATGTGAGCCGCACTAATCTCAAATTAAACCAAACATTAGAGGTAAAAAACATTTTTAAACATGAAAAAATAATGCTGCAGTTGACGTTTAATCCTGGGTTAATGTTAACCGGCTTTCAAACAACCCGGCCCAGAGATTTAGCTAAGCGGGGTTTAATTAAGGGACGGACCATAAGAAAAGTGATGGGAGGGGTGGGGAATTTTCAGCTTGCACGAAATGTTTTTTCGTTCACTGCTTGTGCAGGAAATTTTTTTCCAAGTGAAACCCTCTGCACGAATTTTTTTTAGACAAATATTGCTTTGTTTTGAACAGTGAAATCTTGATTCGTTATCCATGTTTTTTGTGCTTTATAAATTATTCTACACTCACAACAGATCAAAGGATATAGGCAACTTTTTAATGCAAAATCTTTTCGAAAGTGTACACACAGTGAGAGAGGAGGAAGCCACTTTGACTGGACGGCTTCCCTGTGCATTTTTTTCAGTCCTTGCCCTCTAGAATTCCTCTCCCACGGCCCATCATAATGATGCCATACTCCATTCACCAAAACAGCCCCTCTGCAGTGCCCTGCACTCCAAAATGTCAGGTTTGGTTAGCTTAAACAATGCTGGAAAGCAAATACTGCTACTGTGGGTAATGTAAAACAGCTTCAGTGTGTCCAGAAAAAATCTAAATGTCACAAATTGTACGAGGATCTTGCAAAGCCCCAGTGACAGTCGGACAGATCATAAAACCTTCAGGAATCTGATTCGAGAACTGTTAGCGCGCGGTTGCGAAAGGAAAAGCAGACAGGCCGCACGGACTCCCAATGTGGTTTTTGTGGTTGCGTCGCATTATCGAAGCCTTCAAATTATACTTTTGCTCGTACAAGCATGTATTTTAGGTAGCCTGGCGTTTTTAGTGGCGCGATGTAATTATCTGCATCTAGTTCCTCTTCACCATTACTGGGATGGAGGTATTGTGTGTTTGAGTCACCCAACATTATTGCTGCTGCTGTTCCTTTCAAGTTTAAAATTCTCCAGATAGGCCACGTCCCTTGTGGAACCACTCTAGCGTGCATAATTAGTTTATGCACACAATCCAAAATTGTTTAGAGCACATTTCAAAGCTCATAAAAGGATTTCAGCGTTTTTCCTTGCTATGGTAATTCCAACACATGAGCGCATTGCCGTCCAAAACATTTCTATGCGTTCTACTAGCCGTTTAGGCGAAATATGCAGTTAAAAACGCCTTCTAACAAACACAAGCTCAACTTTGCGACCATTTGGATAAAAAATGCTGGCACCCGATTGGCTGACATACCTTTTATAAAGGGCCAATAGGAGCAATGGAAAGTCTATCCTAACCCACAAAAATTAGAATATAAAAAGGTCGCCAAACCGTCTTTTTAACGGGAACAGAATTGAGAAAAAATCTCTACCTTTCCCTCAAGCAACTTGCAACATTTTCTGTCTTCAAACAACAGCTGAAGATACTCGCAAAGAGTCGAAATCGACGGTCCTGTTGTATCCATTGCAACTGTTGCAGCAACAATGTGTGATGACTCAAACACACACTGATACCAGTGGCGGATCTAGAGGAGCCCCCTCCCCCCTTATTCAGTTGGGTAAACAAAGAAGAAATGACAGAAGGGAGAAAAGCTAGCAATCAAAACCGGGCCCCCTCTTAACTCAAGGTCTGGATCCGCCACTGAATACCTCCATCCCAGTAATGGTGAAGAGGAACTAGATGCAGATAATTACATCACCCCACCAGAAACGCCAGACTACCTAAGAGACAAAAGATTTTTTCTTTACCTCGTGTGGTTCCCTGATTTCCTTTACTAGGGTTAACGCCCAGTGGGTTATTCATGGGTTAAATTAGCACTAAAATTTACACTTCAGAGTTAATTCTCTGTTACATCATTTGTGTTCATAGTGCTACGCGGCACAACATTCATATGTACCCTTACTTTCTCATCGCCGCGATTCACCATCTAAATCGACCCCGAATTTCTCTGTCCGACCTCGTAGCTCAGTCGGCAGAGTAACGGTAGATCTATTCCGGAGGTCGTGGGTTCGATTCCCACCGAGGTCAAAATATTTTTTCTTTACCTCGTGTGGTTCCCTGATTCCCTTTACTAGGGCTAACGCCCAGTGGGTTATTCATGGGTTAAATTAGCACTAAAATTTACACTTCAGATTTAATTCTCTGTTACATTATTTGTGTTCATAGTGCTACGCGGCATAACATTCATATGTATCCTTACTTTCTCATCGCCGCGATTCACCATCTAAATCGACCCCGACTTTCTCTGTCCGACCTCGTAGCTCAGTCGGCAGAGTGACGGTAGATCTATTCCGGAGGTCGTGGGTTCGATTCCCACAGAGGTCAAAAGATTTTTTCTTTACCTCGTGTGGTTCCCTGATTCCCTTTACTAGGGCTAACGCCCAGTGGGTTATTCATGGGTTAAATTAGCACTAAAATTTACACTTCAGAGTTAATTCTCTGTTACATCATTTGTGTTCATAGTGCTACGCGGCACAACATTCATATGTACCTAAGAGACATGCTTGTAAGAGCAAAGCTATAATTTGAAGGATTTGATAATGCGACGCAAGCACATTGGGAGTCTGTGCGGTCTGTCTTTGCTTCTCCTTTTTTATATATATTAAATAAAAGTCACAATTAGACCTTCCTTCTCGCCTGCATGATTTTTTTTCTTTATCTTCTTCTTTGCACGAATTTTTTTCTTGGGACTTTCCCTTGAATGATTTTTTTTTGTTTTTTTTTCCATCCCCCCCCCCCACATCACTTTTCTAATGGTCCTTCCCTAAGAAAGAACCACTTGCTGAGTCACCACTTGCTTACAAAATCCTTCCCTTTCTTTCCTTTTCAAATCCCATGTTTTCACTCTTTTCTGATGCCAGGTTACACAGTCTAGTCGTATTGTTTCGTTTGTTGTGGCGAAAGAGGATAGAATTCACTTAAAAGTGTCTCAAATTAAAAACAAAATTAAAAACAACATGGGTTAAATTACACAACAAACGTTCAAGACTGGCAATGTAGATATCTCGCTGTTGGTAACATGGAGAAAAGCTCGGCGATTGACTTCGGTTTTTTAAGTGGCAGCCCTTTGAAGTCCACTAGTTCTCAACTCAACAAACCGAGGATGAGACATATCTCGGATCGCCACCCTAAGCAACTCCTGGACACTTTAGAAGCTTTACGGCAGTGCAAAGAACTGTGCGATGTTGTTATTAAGGCTGGGAGTAAAACTATGTTTGCACATCGGGTGATTTTGGCGGCGTGTAGCCCATATTTTCGAGCCATGTTCACAGGAGAGATGGCAGAGAGCAGACAAATGGAAATCACAATCCAAGATGTCGATGAAACAGCGATGGAATTACTGGTTGATTTCGCGTACACAGCGTCAATTACTGTGGAAGAGGGCAATGTTCAAGTGCTTCTCCCTGCCGCTTGCCTTCTTCAGATCTCAGAAATTCAGGAAATATGCTGCGAATTTCTAAAACGCCAACTCGACCCTTCGAACTGTCTGGGTATTAGGGCCTTCGCTGACACTCACGCCTGTCGGGATCTATTACGTATCGCTGACATTTTCACTCAACACAATTTCCAAGAAGTAATGGAAAGTGAGGAGTTCTTGCTTCTACCGGTGACACAGTTACTCGATATTCTTTCAAGCGACGAGCTTAACATTCGCTCCGAGGAGCAGGTCTTCACAGCGGTTATAAACTGGGTCAAATATAGCGTTTCAGAGAGGCGATGCCATCTTTCGCAGATTTTACAACACGTTCGTCTACCGCTGTTATTGCCCAAATTCCTAGTTGGTGTCGTTGGCACAGATCCTTTGGTGAAAAGTGATGAATCGTGTAGGGACTTAGTCGATGAAGCAAAGAATTATCTTTTACTTCCGGAGCAAAGGTTGCTCATGCAGGGACCACGAACCCGACCACGAAAACCGACGAAATGTACAGAGGTACTCTTTGCAGTGGGTGGGTGGTGTAGTGGGGATGCCATCAGCAGCGTCGAACGTTATGAGCCACAGACAAGTGATTGGAAAATGGTCGCCACTATGAGTAAGCGACGCTGTGGTGTTGGTGTCGCAGTTTTGGACAATTTATTGTATGCCGTTGGGGGTCATGATGGTAGCAGCTACCTCAACAGCGTTGAGAGGTATGACCCCAAGACAAACCAGTGGAGCAGTGACGTTTCACCTACTTGCACTTGCCGGACCAGTGTTGGTGTTGCTGTACTTGATGGGTAAGTTAAGATATGATTTTTAACTGGTTACCATGTGGCCTTGTGGGAAGAATGGTAGGAGCCAAATGGTCCATGACCTGAACCCTGTTAAAAAAGGTCTAGTTTCAAGCATTATATTCTGTTCTTGGTTGAGATACTCAACTGCACATCTCTCTACCCAGGGTATGTAAACTAGAACTGGCAAATTAAATGTCAAGGGTGACACAATGAGTTTTTTTGGGAGGTAGGGGGTGCCATCTGCGATAGTTTGGCATGCATCACATTCAGGGGGTGTACCAATACTTCTGGCCTTTTAATGCTAAGGAAATCAGAGTTAAACATTTTTGCCTCTTGTGCCATGTGCTTGTCAGATTTTCTTGTGAAATCTTAATTTTAACTGGAATAAATATCATTATAAACAAACAAAAATTGAGTTTCAAAACAACTCTTTTAGGTACATGTATGCTGTTGGAGGGCAAGATGGTGTTTCGTG